>CBVK0101356743.1:9057-38171 GCA_900067695.1 Picea abies | reverse complement strand
CAATACAAACCAATGAGGGTAAATTTACATGTACAACATCAACCCAACATGGGGTGATTCAAAATGTGCACTTGAGAAAATAGATAACCTTGTGAATATGATGATACAACAATATTAGCAACAAACAACTAGAACTCATTGCGAAGACTATGATTTGCATACGATCTTTGTTTGGGGTGCACGATAGCTTGCTCAA
Organism: Picea abies; assembly: GCA_900067695.1. Lineage (NCBI taxonomy): Eukaryota > Viridiplantae > Streptophyta > Pinopsida > Pinales > Pinaceae > Picea > Picea abies. The sequence goes on along the minus strand of CBVK0101356743.1, from coordinate 37,975 downwards.
AAGTTCTATTCGAGGACTACATATTTTTCCATCACACTCTGGCTAAAGCATATAGTTTGAGTGTACCACTCCCAAAAAACGTTTTTTTAGGCCTCAAGGCCACATAAGTTAAGGACTCGAACAACTATAGAAAAATTGCCAAGGTGGAAACCCCTGTTTTGAGCCAGTGGAATAGGTGTGTGGCCATCGATTTTCGCCTGGATTATTTTTCTCCCCTTAGCAAGCAATGGTATCCATTGCTTTAAGTTCTCGTGGAATATTTTTTTAAATCTAAACCTTGGTGAGCTACTTGCCTTGCTGAAGAAGTTATCATGCTTAGCTTGTTGAAGGATGTTATGAACCTGTTCTTGGAGGGCTTGGATCCATTTAACCAATATAGTTGCATGATCTTGCTGAGTATGGGAGGAATTTTTTGGTGAAGATGCAACACAAAGAGTATGAAGGGTTTTTTTATAACTTCGCTTGACTGGGCAATGTGGAGGTACCCTTGTAGGTGGAGTAAGAATATTTTGGTGTTCTTCTACAATCTGCTTCTACTAGATAGAAAGGTATTGGGCCAAGGATGTAGTGGTTGCAATGTCCTTATGTTGACCTTCTACCTAGATTGTGAAGAGGCTAAAATTTTTGGTATGAGAGATTAGTTTGAAACACTGTTTTGTCGGGATAGAAGTCAGAACTACCTTTGGAATCCTATAGAGATGACCCCCCAAAGTGATAACGAAACTACGAGCTCAAGACTCATAAATAACATGACACTTCCACATATATGGCCGACCTAACAGAACAACACAGAGTGGAGCAACATCACCCAATACCTCATCCTTGAAGGGCTTGATGCCATAGGGATGAAACATGGCTAGTCGACGCTGCACAAGCCATGGCTAGTCGACGCTGCACAAGCCAGTGCTGTTATCCTCACCTAGTGCCATGCACAATGGATTTTACACAACGAAAGCGCCCACGGGAAATCTAGAAAAGCAATCAGAGTCGTAGAAAAAACAATTGTGGGAAACGGGGATAGGCATCTATTGATCAAGGCCAGAGGCACAATGGTGGCCTACGAGGCATTACAAACACCTCTGTTGCTTCGAAGAAGCGGACTGAATAATCCCCACATCAGCAGGAACCTGCACTTACACCCTGCTCAAATATTGTGGGGTTACTTCCCACACAGAACCACGCTGGAGGGAAGCTGTTACGAGGCTGCACCAATGTCGGCCTTCTCAAACGAGGCTGCCAATTGGAAATCATCCAGTTACGAGGCTCCCATCCAGACAACTATCCTGCACTCGGGCACATTCATCGCATAAATGTCATGGAAGTCTGGTTCCAGCTTTAAGGAAACGATGGTGAAATACTCCTGAACATGCAGTTAGATCATTATTCTTCTAGACAACGGGTCTGGAACCATGGGAACCAAAAGCGATGGGAGTCTCAACATTCATTATTAATTAAGAAGTGACGATGCCACGAGGGCGAGGGCATCCGTTGAAAAGGCACTGGGAGTGCTAGTAGCGGTGGGCGCTGTCGAGGTCGGAGGGCACCATCAGTAGTTGGAGAGCTTCAAGGTAAACGAGAATAATTATTCAGATTTTGAGGATTACGTGAAGCGAGTTGCAGGTGATGGAGGAGCGCCTCTCTATGTGGTGCATCAGATGGGGAGCTGTAAAATGGGGGTGAGGGAAGGAGAGGGCGCAGTGGATGAGAAGTGTGAGAGCTGGGAGATGGGAGTGTGCTTCCCACTACTTGCGGTGTCAATCCGATGGTCACAATTTCCTTCTATCCATCTAGGGAAAGGTTGAATGTATGTGCTTACAATAACACTGGGGTGCACAATGAGCACTGGTAAATGTTCCCTACCATTAACTATTAACACCTCCGCCATTGCCTTCGTGAAAACGTACGTATCATGCCATCCGTATAATCTTTCCCTGAAACAATGTCATTTTCAACCATTTAGATATGTAGTAGAACTTTCAAATGTTTGTTCTTATGACTTGATTTTCTTTGAATGAATATGCATTTGATGATTTATCCAATGATGTAATGAGGGTTTCTTCGTATGTGCAGGGTGCAGGTAATATTGGAACAGACTATGTATTATATAAACAAGGACTCGTTCTTAATTGAAGGAATCCATGAGACAATTTTTTTGTGGGATGATACAACCGATGCACTATGGTCGTTGTGTTATCAAGTCAATGGATTCAAGAAATTTCCAAAATTGCACATACGAGGCCTGAAGCTAGCAAGTTAAGTTAGATCATTTGGGGTTGAGCAAAACAGAAGCTCCAAAGGGATGTGAAAAAGGCCTATGAAACCCTTGCATGCCAAAGTGGACCCTCTACAGGAACATAAACCATATGGAAAGAGCTTATGAACTTGGGGTCAAAGGTGTCAAATGATTTTTTTAGGACATCTGAAACTCTAAATATATGTACAATGTTACATACCTATTGCATGTGCTACACTTGCATTAAGAACATAAAACCAACCAACTTGTACCCAAAACTTTACTCTATCCGATGCGTGTCATGGAAAATTAAATTTAAGAGGAATAAATAACTTTATTATTAGTAAGTTCATTAGTTTTATTATTACAACATTACGATACAAGATAGACTCTTTTTTTTTTCATTTATATTTTACGATTCTTTATTTTGCAATGATCCTTATGCACGTGCAAAGATGAGATGTCAAATGTAGCAATGGTTTCAACGAAGCCAATTTTATCAGACACAGAGGTGTAAGTCATCAAATGTGGTTGCTTGTCAAAAGGGTCAATGGTTTCAACGGACCCAATTTTATCAGACAGAGAGAGGCGTAAGTCATCTTGTCAAATGCATCAATTGTTAACTTGTTTATATTTTTATTTTATCCTAGGCATTGAAATTGTAAATGAATACTCAATGTTTTCGTTTTTGAGTTTGTAATTTATTGGTTTTGTTTCTTAAATTTTTTATGGGTATTTAAAAACACTATGTGAATTTGCCAAAATTATTGGAATACAAATTGTTTATTCATTTGAAGTATTTGGATATATAAAAATTTTGCATACATCAAATTGAAGGAGCGTACTCGACATAATCTTAAAACATAACAGTATTTAAAAGTGACTTGGTGAAACCGGTGCACCAGTCTGTACAATAATTGTACATTGAAATGTATATATACTATTGATAAATATTTGTATAACTCAAAGAGATAAGGGACACTAATCAATTTTTAGAAAGTAAACCCCGGAAATAGTAAAAAACATGCCAAAATAAAATAAAATAATAATAATAATTAACATATGCAATTCACACAAACCCACACCGCAAGCTTATGCTATTGAAACTAGCATCCAACATCCTTTTTCGTGTTAGAGATATATAATATTATAATATAAATTAAGCATGCCGAAGATAATCACTTTAGATTATACTATAATATAATTGAGAATACAATACAACCACAAAATATTATATAACTAGGTGTAATATGCATTTGACCTTTTCTTCAAAGATATGCGGTCTATTAGATGCCCAAAAATGTTTTTCGTAAATATATGACTATAGCTAATTTAGCATATTGACAGCGATTTTTTTGGTTGAATTTTTATACAACCTTTAATCTAGAAATATTTTAATCTAAATGTCAAAGATGTCCAAGCCTCATAAACATTATAGCAAATTAGAAGCGGTTTTTGCTTATTTATGGAAGTTGTCGATCCATAACCAGGATATCAACAATGATATAAATTATAGTGTAAGCGTGGAAATAGATGGTTGTACCCATTTAACAAATGGGATTGTCATCCAATTACTTTGGAAATGTGTTATCATGACATGTTGTGGAAGCTTACCCTAGAGATATTAAAAACCAGTCACTCAGTTGGAGTGCAGAGCTAACATAATGTTATATGCAGTGCAACAAATGAGGAACGTTTTAGAAGCTTAATTGATTGGGTGGAAATGATACGACGACCTTCCATAGTGAAGATTTATTACACCTTTACTTTACTTGCCTTTCCCTTTGTATTTGGTGCTTGCTCTTTTGCTTTTGGTTTTCTAAATGAAATTGATGCCTCTGCTTGCTTGCTTTAATGCCTTTGTCATTTAACCATTTACAATACCTAATAACTACATAGAGAAAGGTAGGTATATGCTATTTTGTAGTCTTGGCTTTTTTTAGAGAATAACTATAATTTCCCTGGTTTCAAAGATAATATGACTTAGACTAAACCCGATTGAATGTTGTAGCATTGTTGTTTAATATGCCTTTTATAACTTCATTATGTAATCCATTTTCCCTTACTCTAAAATGTTAAATGCAACCTTACTTTAAGATATTAAATGCAACCTCACTATTGTTTATCATATTTGATTATTAATTTCATATGCTATATTTACTATTTCCCATCATTTTAAAGATAGAATTGGTTAATAATCTTAATATTCATCATTTTAAAGATAATATTGGTTAATAATCTTAATCTTCATTGTTTATGATAAATAATTTATCCTTTGCATAATATATATATTATTTATATTAATAAATAATATCCATTTTTTAATTGTAAAAGAGACTTTCTCCAAGCCGTGTATGAAGATGCAGAATCTTTGCATCTTGTGATGGAGTTATGCTCTGGACGAGATGTCTAGGCAGCAAACTTGATCAAGGAATTAAAAATGGTCATTAAATACTGCCATGAGTTGTGCGTTTCCCATTGGGATATAAAAACTAAGAATGTTCCCCGAACCAGTTCTGGACAACTGAAGCAGTTTGGAGAATTTTCTCTTAAAATGCAATTATACATATATGAATCTTCTGACCGTATTTTCTTCTGCGGCTGCAGGCCACCCGTGGATCAAGTTTTACATAGAATCTAATGTAAAGGTTCTAGCGAGCATGTCAAAAAGAAAAAAGCGTATCCAAGCTGTGAAGGGTGACTGGTTGGAAGAATGCCCACTTCCATTATCTCCATGTAAAAGGGAGAGAAGAGCACAGTTCACTAATTCAGTTCCAACAGAGTATGGAGAAGATGAATCTTTCTATGGGCGTTTGCAGAGTCTGCCTCATCCAAAACAACCAGAGCTTGATATCCAAGCAGCAGGGAAATATGACCTTGTAGATGCTTTGCAACTGCTATTTAACAGACAACAACCAGAGCTTGATATCCAAGCAGCAGAGAAATATGACCTTGTAGATGCTCTTGCTGCTGCTATTTCATAAACAAGATTATCTGAGCCCGAAAAGAGCAGACTGTGTGTTCCTGCGTGCCCTACTCCACTGCAATTCCCATCTAACTTAAAAAGCAAGCAAGGCCTATTTCAAGCATAATTTTGGCTAGTCTAATAGTAAGATTGTTGTAGGAAAATCTCCCTGCGGACATGTAGATTGCCTCTAAGAGCTTGACCTTAACCCTAGACAGAAAAATGCTTAACGTGGACACTGAATTCCATTCAAATCTATCTAAACTAATACATGAGAAGGAAGGATAACATAAGTACCTATTTATCGACGTTTGTCCCTGCACGCTCCGAGTTGCGCTCCAATCCTTTGCTCCTCACTGAGTTCTACAGACAAACAAGATACGACTACTTCCTACTCTATTGATATTAGCTTGAAAACAGATCTATCAATTAATGATAAGTTCATGTAACATCAGACACAAACTAGAGAGAAAGAGGACAAGCGTGTCATATTAATGAGAATAACGACAACAATACTTACAATCGTAGATGCGAATGCGACAACTTCGTCAAGTCCCCTTCGTCTAACCCTTGCTCGAAAGATCCACAACCTGGTTGATAGCAGCTTCGCTGATCACTTCTCCTTTGGCCGACTGTGTGTTTCCTATGAGATCATAGGTTTCATGCTAGCAATTCTTCCCCCAGCTTTGTTCCAGCACCACTTATGAGATCATAAGTTTGGTGTGATTCTCCTTTTCCATTCCCCACTTATGATATCATAAGTTTGGTATCATTCTCCATTTTGCAGTCCTCTTTCACCATTAGAAATCTTGATTATATAGCCTTGGAGAGGCTTCAACCACTTGAGATATCCTTGGGGAAGTTGAGGATTTGCCTCCTTCAGTTGAGGATCTTCCCTAAGATCATGGTTGGACTAGGGATTCGAATCCAACTACCTTCCAAGAATGAAAAGATGCTTCCCCCATTCATCTCAACAGCTTAACAACTGCCCAGAATAGGTAGCGCTCCCTCAAAAGGGCCATCAGAGCGTTGTAGCGCTCCCTAGTAAGCTTTAGGGCGCGCCAACGCTCTCAAAATCTATAGCGCTCCCTCAAAAGGGCCAGGGGAGCATTATAACGCTCCTTGACAGTGTAAGGGGGAGCGCCGACGCTTCGAGATAGTGTAAGGGGGAGCGCTCCTCTCCAAAAACTCAGTTTTTGAGGTTCTTTCAGATGGCAAAAGGTTTTCAAGCTTGCTGACTCATTTCTCCTCTTCCAAATCAAATGTTTGAGGTGTTTCAAGTGTCCTTCTCATGTCGTTATAGGCATGACATAGGCATCATGGCAGTATGCTTTGTTTTATGTTTGCGACACTTGCGACCTTGTGAGCAAAATGCGACAATTGAGACCTTGTGAGCAAAATGCGACACTTGCGACCTTTGTAATGGTGACACTTGCGACACTATCAAAGTGAGTAATTTTGATGTGTAACAAAGATATCCATCACTTTAAATTCCACTTCACTATATGTAGCATACTCTGTAACTCTTTGTTCTGGTGAGCTTTAGTCATCCATGGACATTAGTATAATTTATTTCTATCTTGATTGTCTTTCTCTCTATAGTGTAAAAAAGTTTGGATATGTTTGGATAAATTTTCATATGAGATCCAAAATTTTCTAGCTCCCTTCGGTCCAAATGAGAAGTTTGGTCTCAACTTTTATAATCTATTGAAAGCAAAGTTTTGTGTCCCCTTTTTTTTTAACTTAAGAAAAATTGACATGCACTGTAGAAGCCTAAAATATATGACATTTTATCTGCTTTTCATACCATCTTATCTTCTTTAAGGATGAGAATTGTTGTCTACATTTTACAATCCAAATCTTGGTTGACATTTTCCTGTAAACCGAAATATGAGATGATTTTGAAACTTCCATGATGCATGCATCTATATGTATATTTCTTGTGTTTTTTCCTGATTTTGAATCTAGAATATGCTTGTTTTATTTGAATTAAAGAGATTCAATAGGGACATGTCAATTTGCTCAGGACTCTGTCAATTTGCTTGTATGTGCTACAAAGAACAATTCCCATTCTGCTAAATATTTTGGTGCCTTGCTTGGATTTGGTCTTTGAAATCACATCTTGTCAGCAAAGATATTGTTGAATTCCTCAACGCCGATGAACATAACTATTTAATAAAATCAAAACAACTATAGAGATACTGAAATATCAGATACTGGTTGTACAACATGCTATAACTACAATTTCAACATCAATTTTTAACCTGAAAGAGAATGGATTGTACCCATAGATTTTTGGGGGAGTCCTCCTGGATCACTCCTCCCCACTATGAAACTCTCACTACGAGGATTTTGGATGACCAAAAGTCTAGTTGTTGTCAATAATCAAATGTATATGGTTCCCCTTCACCTGCATCTATGAATGAAAGAGGTGTTCAACTTCCTTCAGCTCATCGAGATCTTATGGTTGTCATTGTGTGGTGGTGTCATAGTAACATTGGGTTCCACATCAATGGTTTGCATACCTCTATCCATAAGCTCTGCTCTAAAGGAATCAGGGCACTGTGTGAATAAATTTGATTTTTTCATCATCTTTCACGTTGTTAAACTAACGCTTCAGTACAAACTCTATGCAAGCCAACTTGCACCGCTGGTTTCATAGGAAAAGACTGCAACTGAAAAGACCAAGCTATTAATCATGTGTTTAATACTTCCATCATGCTTAATAATTCCTAATCATGCAGATGAGTGGTTTGTTATTCTAATTGATTGTTGATTTCCAAATAAATGACATGCAAATGTTGGCAATTATTGATGTGTAGTTATGGATGCAGAAGATTCACCATCCCTCCACCTTATCAACAAATTTGAAATGGATACGACATGAATGAGCAGTAAGTATAGATCATTGGAATATATGAGTGTTGTGGAGGTCAGGCCTCTTAGTCAATTGTGGCAGAGAAGAAATAATTAGCAATAGAGTTCACATCACAGTTTGTTGGTTGTAGAACAAAATATTGCAGAAGATGCAATCAATCATAGAGTCCATTAGTAGGCATGGGTGGAGCATTGAACATAAGGGATTGTCTAGATACTAATTTAATCCAAAACAACCCCACTACTCCACAAGGGATCCCTATCATTTGAAAAGGAAGATGTCAATAGCCATCCTGTTGAATAGGTATTAATGAAGGGAAGCACTAGTAGGAAGATAAGAAGGTATGGTTCAAGTAGGATATGGAAAAGAGTTCCAATACCTACTGCAACCACAAAATCAATTAAAGTCCTTATGAGACAACAACAGATTGGTCAAGGTGAGGTAGCTAAATGGAAACATGAAATTGAAGAAACAGGTGATGATGCTATTTTTTTCCCCGAGTACCACTAGGTAATTGCTCAATTGGAAGAAAAATTTGCATTAAGTTTGATTAAGCTTAATGAAGATAATGTTCAACAAAGAGACTACACAAAGGGTTAAGGAGATTGTTACATTGACAGATATGTGTGAGGAAATCATTGAAAATTGTTGTCATAACAGTGCATATATTTTAACATAGGTCAAACAACTTTCATATGAATAAATATCAGCTATGTCGTTGAATAACGTAAACATAGTCACAAACTTTCATATGCATAAATATCAGCTATGTCGTTGAATAATGTAAACATAGTCACAAACTTTCATATGCATAAATATCAGCTATACAATTGAATAATGTAACTCTTACTTACACTTGGACAAGTTGGTGGTTTCTCTTGTTGTGGTGGTTTCAAGTGGCAATTCAAGCATCAACACTTTTGCATGTTGAATAATGCCAAGACAAATCATTTGCATGTTGAGTGACACCTATGAGAATATCTGTTTCAAATCATTACAATTATGAACAAAATTCCATTAATAACCTCAAGTGAAAATGGAAAGAGTATACCAAGTATTTACTCTTTGAGCATATGTCACAAGCAATCCCAACAAAACAAAAGCAGTAATAAAGGTATGAAAAACAATCTCATCCACAACAATAATTTGTGTACCATGGTTGAGGCCGTGGACTATGTTTAAAAAGTCGACTAAGGAGCCCACGGTTCCATGATTCATACAGTTCATCAAATTTGTGCTAATGGAAACGGGGGCGGCTCCATGAAAAGGTTAGCTCAAGGCTTCCCTTCAAACACCTTTTTCTTTGGAATTTTATAAAAGTCCCCATCTCATTATAGTATTATATTGTAATTTTTTTTATGGGAAGATTAAAGAATATTATGAATATAAAAAGGGGACAACTCCATATAAAAGTGTTCCCCCACCATCATGATAGGTCTTCTCACAACTTTCTTTGGTTATTGATGGAATAAAGGTGGGCCTATATACCACTTTAAACTCATAAGGTGAATAACCCCCTTTTATAAATACATCTCCACATATGTGTCACTATCCAAGGACATACTTTATAAAGTGTGTATCGTGGGAATATAAATGGAACTTCCTATCACACCCACCATAAGTCAAAGGGAACCATGTGTTGTACCCTCATAATACTGCCATGAACTAGAATCGTACCATGCATTATCCACCAATGATATATCATAGGGTCAAGAAGTGTCTCATTTTCATCCACCAAAATACCATAACCGCAAACTTCTAAACCCCGAAGTTCTATGAACCAGGATATGCCACCATGAAGAGAGCTAATCCATGACAATCCACCACATAAGCTACTTCGTATCCCATGCTATAAGCTGCCTCTACGAACATCCCAACCTTTTGAAGATTAGGATCAAGATATCAACCTGCCAAAATCGGGCTATCATGAACCACATGTGCAACCCCATGCAATATATGTGGTAACAAGGGAGAAGATATCACTTTCTTCACTTTGTTATTGAAATACATAAATATGATTGGGTTTGTAGGATAGAAATAAAGTTGCTTGTTAGTTGTTGTAGTAGATAAGATAAGATAATCAACAAGAGTATTTCTTTGGTGGTTCGCCAACATCTCTGTAAATATTGAGGGTTTCAAAATACTTCATCCATTGTAGTTCTGCGACCCTTGTGCATGCACTCCCTGGACATGAAATTCAGATTTAGCAAAGGTAATTTCCAAAAGGCATAAAAATCTTGAGGAGATAGTCCTAGAGCTGGATGGATATTTTCGCAGAGCCTTTGAAGGAGGTAAAGAGGTTTCAAAGTTTCTAGATGCAAGGAAGGCCTATTTCAAGCATAATTTTGGCTAGTCTAATAGTAAGATATCCATCACTTTAAATTCCACTTCACTATATGTAGCATACTCTGTAACTCTTTGTTCCATTGAGCTTTGGTCATCCATGGACATTAGTATAATTTATTTCTGTCTTGATTGTCTTTCTCTCTATAGTGTAAAAAAGTTTGGATATGTTTGGATAAATTTTCATACGAGATTCAAAATTTTCTAGCTCCCTTCGGTCCAAATGAGAAGTTTGGTCTCAACTTTTATAATATATTCAAAGCAAACTTTTGTGTCCCCTTTTTGTTTAACTTAAGAAAAATTCACATGAACTATAGAAGCCTAAAAAATATGACATTTTCGCTGCTTTTCATACCATATTATCTTCTTTAAGGATGAGAATTGTTGTCTACATTTTACAATCCAAATCTTGGTTCACATTTTCCTGTAAACCAAAATATGTGATGATTTTGAAACTTCCATGATGCATGCATGTATATGTATATTTCTTGTGATTTTTCCTGAACTTGAATCTAGAATATGCTTGTTTTCTTTGAATTAAAGAGATTCAATATGGCCATGTCAATTTTCTTAGGACTCTATCAATTTGCTTGTATGTGCTACAAAGAACAATGCCCATTCTGCTAAAGATTTTGGTGCCTTGCTTAGATTTGGTCTTCGAAATCACATCCTGTCAGCAAAGATATTGTTGAATTCCTCAACGTCGATGAACATAACTATTTAATAAAATCAAAACAACTATAAAGATACTGAAATCTCAGATACGTAAATGTCAGATACTGGTTGTACAACAGGATATAACTACAATTTCAATATCAATTTTGAACCTGAAAGAGAATGAATTGTACCCATAGCTTGTTGGGGGAATCCTCCTAGATCACTCCTCCCCACTACGAAATTCTCACTACAAAGCTTTTGGACGACCAAAATTATAGTTGTTGTCAATAATCAAATGTATAGGGTTCCCCTTCACCTGCACCCATGAATGAAATAGGTTTTCAACTTCCTTCAGCTCATCGAGATCTTATGGTTGCCATTGTGTGGTGGTGTCATAGTAACATTGGGTTCCACATCAATGGTTTGCATACCCCTATCCATAAGCTCCGCTCTAAAGGCATCAGGGCACTGTGTTAATAAATTTGAATTTTTCATCATCTTTCGTGTTGTTAAACTAACGCTTTAGTACAAACTCTATGCAAGCCAACTTGCACCGCTGGTTTCATAGGAAAAGACTTCAACTGAAAAGACCAAGCTATTAATCATGTGTTTAATAATTCCATCATGCTTAATAATTCCTAATCATGAAGATGAGTGGTTTGTTATTCTAATTGATTGTTGATTGCCAAATAAATGACATGCAAATGATGGCAATTATTGATGGGCAATTATGGATGAAGAAGATTCACCATCCCTCTACCTTATCAACAAATTTGAAATGGATACGACATGAATGAGCAGTAAGTATAGATCATTCGACTATAAGAGTGTTGTGGAGGTCAGGCCTCTTAGTCAATTGTGGTAGAGAAAAAATAATTAGCAACAGAGTTCACATCACAGTTTTTTGGTTGTAGAACAGAATATTGTAGAAGATGCAATCAATCATAGAGTCCATTAGTAGGCATGGGCGGAGCATTGAACATAAGGGATCCTGTAGATACTAATTTAATCTGCAACAAACCCACTACTCCACAAGGGATCCCTATCATTTGAAAAGGAAGATGTCAATAGCCATCCTGTTGAATAGNGATCCCTATCATTTGAAAAGGAAGATGTCAATAGCCATCCTGTTGAATAGTTACTAATGAAGGGAAGCACTAGTAGGAAGATAAGAAGATCTGGTTCAAGTAGGATATGGAAAAGAGTTCCAGTACCTGCTGCAACCACAAACTCAATTAAAGTCCTTATGAGACAACAATATATTGGTCAAGGAAAGGCAACTAAATGGAAACATGAAGTTGAAGCAAGGGGTGGTGATGCTATTTTTTTCCTCGAGTACCACTAGGTTATTGCTTAATTGGAAGAAAAAATTGCATTAACTTTGATTAAACTTAATGAAGATAATGTTCAACAAAGAGACTACACAAAGGGTCAATGAGATTGTTAGATTGACAGATATGTGTGATGAAATCATTGAAAATTGTTGTCATAACACTGCATATATTTTAACATAGGTAAAAAAAATTTCATATGAATAAATATCACCTATGTCGTTGAATAATGTAAACATAGTCACACACTTTCATATGCATAAATATCAGCTATGCAACTAAATAATGCAACTCTTACTTACACTTGGACAAGTCAGTGGTTTCTCTTGTTGTGGTGGTTGCAAGTGGTAATTCAAGCATCAACACTTTTGCATGCTGAATGACACCAAGACAAATCATTTGCATTTTGAGTGACACCTATGAGCATATCTGTTTCAAATCTAGCTTCCCTTCGCTCTATTTCAAATCCAGTGTTGATCTGAATTCCCTTCGTAATCCATGTCCCTTCCCTCTGCTTCAAGTCCAGTACTAAAGTCCAAATGGAAGTTAAAGCCCAACTCAGGAGCCATATATATATATATATAGAGCCATATATATATATATATATATATATATATATATATGGAGAAATGGGTGATTGGAGCAACAAACATTCTGCATTTTTGAAATTGGATTACAATATTAGCGAGTACACAATGAGAGACAACCTTGAAGCTTCCAACTTTCCTCAAAATGAAGAGCTCTCATGCATGAGTATTGATGAGAAGATGGAGAATAGTGAGGATCAAGAGTGGATGCAAGAACTAGTACCTGATTATTCATCAAGGTGGTCTTCTGCTCATGAAGAAGTTGACATCCATGAGCAAGTGGAAGTGGACATATTAGCAGAGGAGTGCATTTCCAGGTTCTACAATGAAATCAATTTGCAAAGACAATCTTCTCTCATTCAATACCAAGAGATGCTTGCAAGAGTTCTGTTTTTAAGCTTCAAATGAAAATCAAATGCACTTGATTGGATACCCACCTTTGGAAAAGTCTCAGTTGCACGTTGCAGTGATATATATGTGTGTGTGTGTGTGTGTGTGTGTGTAACTTTGGATTTATTAAATGATGAAAGAGTTGTAGTTTTTTAATAACGGGATTAATAGAATGAAAGTTAACATAAATCTATCCTAATTTATTAAATTCTATCTCATATCAATTCAATGTATTGAATTCCAAACCATCCTATTTTTTTTTAAATTTCATTTCAACCTGGTTTGATTTGTTAGAGGTTAAGATTTTATCATTACATTTTTGATATTTTATATACTAATTTTTAATATTTTATATACAATGATTGAGTGACTAAGATAAGGTACCATAAATAAACAAACAATTCAAAAACAATATTTATTAAATTCTACATTTCATATGATGTTAATTTAATATATTGAATTCCATACCATGTTACTCTATAATTGTTTAGGGATTGTGACAAAGTATCGTAAATAAATAAACAATTGAAATTTTAATTTTAATTAATACATAATTCTATTACATAAAAGAAACTATTTGATTTTTAAAATTAATTTCTCTACATCATTAAGAAAACTTAACGCATATCTATCAAATTGATTAACTTTCAAACAAAAAATTTACAACTTCAACAAAACATTTACAACTTCTATGCACAAGTTACATGTAAGCCCAAGGTTCAAATGGATTTTGTTAGCTCAAAGTTCAAATGTTCTTTTTTGACAACCTAGCCCGAGCCTAGGTCGGGGCCAGCCCAATGTTGGATGGAAGAATGATCTGTCCATGAGTGAGATGTTGTCACCAGGATTGTATGAGACTTGGTCAAACCTGGATGTCACGTGAGAAAATTTTATCCCCCCACAAATGGATCCCATCCTCAATCCCTCCCCATGAGGTTTGAACCTGCGATATGATGGGGACTAAACCCCACACAAACCAATTGGTCTAAAACTCATAGGTAAAGTTCAGATGGTTCTATGTTGATGTCTATATTTTATAGACATAATGCATAGTGCATGGCTTAGATTCAATGCACCTTCATAAATTATATGATACACCTGGCTTCTCATGTTGTCATGGGATAGTCACATTTTTCTTTCTTTATCAGATATATTGTATATTGGAGATGGAAGCTCTTTTAGTTTATAGAATATATTTTAAAAAAACCTAGCCTGTTTTTCAGAAGTATATGATCAATTGTTTTTCTAATTCAGATTTATATTTATTGAAATCTTGTGTCACCACGAGATTCAATGCACCTTTATAAATTATATGATACACATGGCTTCTCGGGTTCAAATGGGATCGCCACATTTTTCTTCCTCTATTAGATCACCTCAAGAAATGAGGGCTTACACTCACTCACTACCCCTTTCTTCTACTCTTCTAAAGTTCATGTAATTTAGGCTAGCATGGTGAGCACTATTTATCTCGTGACTTGCTCAATGGTCTTTATTGAACGGGTGATAACCCTCGGTGGATTTTATGCAGGATTTCAAATAGATCACAACTAATTTACCCCAATATTTGGATCTAGCGGTTTGAAACTTAATTTAGTCGGTGGAAGCACTGATATATATTGGAACCCCTAGAGGTAAAAATTGTAGTAAGAGGTAGTAAGCCTGCGAATGGGTATTGTAATCTCCTGTTTTTTATCAATAATAATATTGATTGCCATTTTCTCATGGATGTTTCCATGCTAAGGGTTTTACCACATAAAATTTCTATGTCTCATGTGTGATGTTTTTGCTTTTGTTGCACAACAAATGGCATCAGAGCTAGAGGAGAGGAGAGTTCCGTTGCTGGTCATTTGAGCAAAAAGAAGAGTCGAGACCATTTGCAATGAGCCCCCGTGAAAATTGGAATCACAGTCATGTTTTGGGGTAGAAACCCTTGTCGATGAGCAACAAGACCATCCACGCGCAACTTTGGAGTCGCGAGAATCACTGGGGTTCTGTTCAACTCAGTGACTAAATTGTTCTAAAATGGGTCAAACAAGATTTTGTATGTAATTGTTTCTTTTAGCTCTATTTCACAATAGAATTGATGACGTAGAGTTCTTATGGTATATTTGGTAAATATATGAAATCAAAATTTGAATGCTAAAAATAGTGGCGATTAATTTGACCTCAATTGTCATCAAGTATTGGGAGACTTGATTAAAAAGCATAAACTCACTTATCACAACTTGAAAAAAGTCATATGTGCAAAAACAAATTGCACGGACACATTTCCTAGTAAACACATACATCATATGGCTAGTGGTGAAGACCATCAATGTTTACGCAGTAGACATTATAAGAAAACAATGGTACTGGAAAATATTGGTTCCAACTTTGACATGGCTTGTCATCAAGCGAAACCATTTTCGAGTGACATGCATAACCTCACTTACCACGAATTGAAAAAGCACATATGTGTACAAAACAAATGCATTTACATATTCCCCACTGGCCATGGTACCTATACGAGGCCAAAAATGACATATCATAAATTAAAGCAAATACTACACAGTACCAACAACGAAAACTAGTGGGAAGCCACTGGGCATTCCCATCTAGGAAAGAAATATGAAAAACAAATCTATATGAAACAAATTGAAGACACCCCTAGGATCACATGTGCAATTTGTGAGGAATTTCATTTTGCAAAGAACATTAAATATTTCACCCAAGACTTGGAAAAATAATATTTCAGCTTGGCATTAAATGACAGAACATTCTCCACTAGGAAAATATGTGTTGCATGCAAAAGAGCACTTCAACATTGAAAAGTGTTGCAGATTGTAACACCTTACCAAATAGGATGTGTCACACCACTACACGATGTAACTACACTTTCAAAACTTGAAGAGAGACTTGTATCTTTGTGAATTGCATTTGCACATATTAGACCATGGGGCTATAAAAGATCACAAATGGGCTTGACATTATCAATTATCAACGTGCCTATCCAGCGAGATGTTGTGCATAAAGCATTGCCACAAGTCATGAATGAAACAACATTGATTGCTATAACATTGAAGAGGCGATTGTAATAGAAGAAGGCATACCAAACATGTAGAGTATGTGTAAACATTTCCATGATATCATTAAATAATTATGTTCCATAAATCTGTATAAGGACGAAAACATCTGTATAAATGAGGACTAGAATCATGTTCTTGAACAAGCCAATGACAACTCCATGCAAACTGCAAACACTAATAGTCAAATTGATACAAATGATGGATTGGACAAGGAAAGACCTATCGAAACATTAATACATGGATTCATAGAGTCACAACACATTCATGATTTGCAATACAAGATCGTCGCACTCGCACGTGCTGAAGGACAACATCTACTTTCAATTTTCAAGGAAAAATACGTAGAAGAAATGAAATTCCTGACACCATTCTACGGATACCTGCATGATGATGACATTACATAATGATTTAGCTACCAAAGAATAACACAATGGGAATTGCTACAAGCAAGCTGTGATTTCTCATGTCACATGACAATTTTTTTTTTCAAAACAATGCGAATAATAATTGAGAACGTGCTCTCCTACGTATGGGTATAGATAATAAAAGGTTAGTTACAAGGAAGAAAGATATTAGCAAGAGATTTCAAGTACAAATGAACTTAGAGAAAATCTTGAAATCCGATATTCGATACATATATTTCAAGAACATTCACATCTCTCTTGACTACTTGCAACAAATCAAGAAAAACATATTTGCGATGATCCGACAATTGGGTTCTCCAACTTTTTTGTCACATTTACAAGTTCATAGCATCGATGGAATCCATTGGTGACTACGCTATCCAAGTTGTATAGGAACAAAAAAAGAGAAAGAAAACTGAAACATTGGAAAATTATGGCATTGACTACCTCATAAGAAAAGACCCTGTCACATGTACTCATTACTATAAACATAGAATCAATGCTTTAAAGAAATTGATATGTCATGATGAAATGTTCTTCGAAAGAATACTAGACTAATACTTTGTAATATAGTTCCGGAATAGGGGAAGTGAACAAGAACGTGGACTATTTTGGATAGAAGATGCTCCAATATATTGAAAGGACAATAACTTGCAAATTGAGAAGTTTTTGGACAAATACATAACTTGTAACACAAATTGTTTGGATCTAGAACTTGCCAAATTGCATAGGCATTACCATACAAGAAGTTGTAAAAAATGAAATAATTCACATTGCAGATAAAACTTCCCTATGCCGCCAATGAAAATGAAAAAAGTCATCGAATCAATTAGTTTAGTGGACAATGCTCTCATTGAGAAATCAAATTCCTTGTCCACATTTATAGAGTGAACAGATTGTGACAACTTAATGAGCTTCAAAAACTTCTTAATGGAACTACAGCTAACAGAAGATGAGTACATGCAAGTAATACAATCTACACTAAAGAAACCAACAATCTTCCTAAAACGAAAACCTTCACACATTTGGAACAATAGTTTTGTCAAGGACATGCCAAATATGTGGAATGCCAATACAGATGTGTAGTATGTGCTCAATGCATATGTTGCAACATCATAATGTAGCTCATACATGACCAAAGTTGAAAAATCTATGACAAGTGAAATTAGGAAAATACACAAAGAACATGAAAGAAGTCAAATCGATGTTATGCAAATGATAAGTACACTTGGAAATACATTACTTAATCTTCAACAAATGTCATCTCACCAAGTAGTCCATATTGTGCTTTCTTTTCCATTGAGTTGTAGCTCAAAGGAATGTATCTTTATAAACACATCTATGTACGACCAATGCACATTGATGCTTAATCCACCATTCCTATTAAAACAAGAACCTAATAATTCAAAAGACATGTTGTGCCACTCTATTATTGATTACTACATTGAGCATCTAGGTTGTATTAAGTAAATCTGACTCGCATAATTCATATCACATTACAAGAAATATGGTACACACATATCAAAAAGAAAAAACCAAACGTAATGCGTTTTTTCAAATACAACAAACACATTAACTATGAAAACTTCTGTAGAGCGAAACTATTGTTGCATGTTCCATTCGATCAAAGTGAAGATACATTAAAACATAATTTGCCTACATGGAAAGCTACAATATACACTTTCTATGAGAGTACAATACAAACCAATGAGCCTAAATTTACATGTACAACATCAGCCCAACATGGGGTGATTTAAAAAGTGCACTTGAGAAAATAGATAACCTTGTGAATATGATGATACAACAACATAGCAACAAACAACTAGAACTCACTGCGAAGACTATGATTTTCATATGATCTTTGTTTGGGGCGCATGATAGCTTGCTCGAAAGGTCTATTTGAGGAATACACTTTTTTCCATCACACTCTGGCTAAAGCCTATAGTTTGAATGTACCACTCCCAAAAAATGTTGTTTCGTGCCTCAAGGCCACAAAAGTTAAGGACTCGAACAACTATAGAAAAATTGCCAAGGTGGAAACCCCTGTTTTGAGCCAGTGGAATAGGTGGGTGGCCATTGATTTCCGCCTGGATTATTCTTCCCCCCTTAGCAAGCAATGGTCTCTATTGCTTCAAGTTCCCGTGGAAGATTTTTTTGAATCTAAACCTTGGTGAGCTACTTTCCTTGCTGAAGAAGTTGTCATGTTTAACTTGTTGAAGGATGTTATGAACCTGTTGTTGGAGGGGTTGGATTTGTTTAACCAATATAGTTGCATGATCTTCCTAAGTGTGTGATGAAATTTTTGGTGAATATGTAACACAAAGAGTATGAAGGGATTTTTTATAACTTCTCTTGACTGGGCAGTGTGGGGGCACCCCTATAGGTGCAGTAAGAATATTTTGGTGCTCTTCTACAATCTGCTTCTACTAGATAGAAAGGTCTTGGGCCAAGGATGCAGTGGTTGCAATGTCCTTATGTTCACCTTCTTCCTAGATTGTGAAGAGTCAAAAATTTTTGGTATGAGAGATTACTTTGAAACACTGTTTTGTCGGGATAGTAGTCGGAACTACCTTTGGAATCCTGTAGAGATGACCCTCCAAAGTAATAATGAAACTACAATTTCAAGACTCATAAATAACATGACACTTCCACATATATGTCTGACCTAACAGAACAACACAGACTTCCATTGGAGCAACATCACCCAATACCTCTTCCTTGAAGGGCTTGATGCCATAGGACAAGCGACACTGTTGGATGACACAAAGATCTCGACCTTGGTAAAGCCACCCAATGTTGTATGGTTGCAGGTGTGGTGTTGTTGGAAAATCCAAATGCTTGATGACCTCTTCTGAGATGAGGTTCTTTTGGCTTCCGCTATCAACAATAAAATGTAGCGGGGTTCCCTTCACCCACATCTGTGAATGGAAAATGTGCCCCCCCTCCTCAAGATCATCTGGTTCTTCTGGTTAGATTATTGCGGTCATGATAGTATTACTGGGTTCTGCATCAATTATCTATCTCCTTTTATTATTGTCTAAATTAGAGTCCGAGTCGGGGCTCGACTCTATTTCTTTGAGCTCATCCACCTATGACTGTTTTGAGAGACATTCATCGGTGTTGAGCCAAGGGATTTTGTAGAAGTCACATCACTTTTGAGTGTCCTTTTTCATCTTCCCATTACCCTTCTTTTCTTGCAGATTGGACCGATGGTCTTGAGGTTGGTTGTTCTGTGAGTTAGGGATGCCTTTACCATACTTTGGTTTTTGTGGATTTGCAAACTCAAACTCTCGCTTGTCCAGTTGCTTAAATTTATGCTCGATTTTGAAAACATATTGATAAGCGTCTCCCAGTGATTAAATGTCCAGAAATTCCATTTCAGTTTGGATGTACCTGTGTAGAGGCCCACGGTAATTTAGAACCAAATGCCGCTCGGAGCCTTTGATACCCAACTTGGTGCGCAAGGTGTAACACACCCATGGTGGGGCATAAAAATTCCATTCTCCTTACAGGAACAAATCCTCTCTCCATGGTCTCTAATTCGAAAAGGTGGGGGAATAGCCCCCTTTTTTCTTTTCTTTGATGACCATCGTATATGACTGTGGATTACGTTTGAATGCCAATCTCGTGATTGCAGGCATGGACAAGGGTGGTTTGAGTCCAACTGCTTTTCTCCTCACAATTCACCACATGTCCTATTTTCAATACCGTGGTTCCGATTGCGATCCACCCTCTAACTTTTAAATTCTGAGCACTTTCTATCTTCACAATTCAATGCGACCTTTGATCTCATGATCTTGACGGTACTTTTGAACTGACAGCTTAGATCTTCCCCTTTTTAAATCAACATACATGATTTTCTTCGGGACTTTGGCGTTCTGAGTTTTCAACTCTCAAACCTTGTTTTCTCTGTGGTGGCTATATCCCAGAGTGGAAGATCTGCTGACACTTGTCCCTCGCAAACAGGCGGTTCATATGAAATCTGACTCTCTGGACTTTGGGAGTTCTTGTTCAATACCCTCTCTTTCTTTCAGAGTGATTTATCTTGGAGTGGCAGATCATTTTCCACACGTCCTCTCCAAATCAATGACCCTGGTCCTCTTTAAGACTTCGACACTTTTCAACCAAGACCATATCGACGACCTTCAGCTTCCTTCTCGATCAAGGATCAAGATTCTACTTCGATACTTTGGCGTTTCCACCCTCTACTTTCCTCAGAAGTATTCCGTACCCAGAGTTCTAGATCTGGCGCCATGCATCCACCTCAGATCAACGACTCTCATCCGCCTCGGGAATTCAGCCTTCGTAAATCTCAAACCTAAAATTCTCCTCGCTCTGTTTCTTTCAGAACGTTCTATCCAGAGTTCACAATATGATGACATGTGTCCTCCTTCAGATCGTCGACTCCCAACTACTTTGGTTGTTCAGGCTTCGACAATTTCAAACTCTTCTCCTTCGTGTTCTCCCAAAGTGATTTCACATGGATTTCACGATCCGTCACCACGTACCCTCTGGATTTGACGGTCCATATTCTCTTCGGGTCTTTACCCGGAGTCCATAGATTCATGCCACCTATCCTTTGGATCTTATGGTCCATGTTTTCTTGAGGTCTTTACCCGGAGTCCATAGATTCAAGCCACTTGTCCTCTGGATATGACGGTTGATATTCACTTTGGATATCTGACTCTCTAGGCTTCGAGAGTTTCAACTCTCAACTGAAACTCTCGAAGTGACTTCCCCCAAAATCTTTGATCTATTGACACGTGTCTCCTATCGGCCAACATACATGATCTATTACGACTCTTCAGATCTCCGGGCTTCGAAATTTTCAAGATTCTACACACTCGTTTCTTTCGAAGTGAATTCACTCGGAGACTCTGATATATTGACATGTACCCCTCCTGGAGATCAACAACCAGGACCTACTTTGGATCTTCGGGGATTCCGCTCTCTCGATGACCAAAAAATCTCGTTCATGAGTTGTGGATCTTGCACCACTTATCCCTCTTGGCGATGAACGGTCCCAATTCACTTCGAGACTTTGGCCAGTCAACCCTCCTGTGCACACAAAGGTTAAAACTTGTGCACTTTACCTTAGATCGGACGAATATCGTCCCTTTGTGCTCAGATCCGATGGTTAGGATTTGTTCCTTCTCAACGCTTCTCCTCTGCTTCCCTGGATGTTGATCTAACAGTCCAGGCTTCTCCCCACAACCGATATGATGATTTATGTCGCTCCTCTTCCTGAGCTTCTAACTGATTCTAACTTGGAAGAGTTTTATGGATGTTCAAAGTCCTCAAACCTTGTTCCTCTTGCAAGCCCAACTATCTTGGGTCTTGCCTTTTCTCTTGGAAACGTTATCTCTTTTGATATTTTTGATTCTCTCAAACTGATGATACCGAAGGAATCCGTTACTCCACAGATTTCCTAAGGGCTCACAACCATCCCTCTAACAACTATTCAAGTTCTAGCGGTCATGATCCAACCAATACTGAGGTGCCCACCGATCGACAGTTCACAGTAATTGTTGGGCCCCATTAGAGAGCTCAACCTCCACAATCTGGAAAGTACTCGCCCATATTGGTTGAACCAGAGTCGTTGATCTTCCAGCCCGACGAGATGAACGACGTTGGTGAATTGCGGGTAGTGAACTAGCGCGTCTGCTACTTTCACCTTCGTGCTCCGTAGTAATTCCTCACCCTCGATCTTCGTAATGATTGCAGGATTCAACCTCCATAATCTAGGAAATTCTCACTTGACTCTAGAAAAATCCTAGTCGTTAATCTCCCATTCTCGATGAGATGAACGATGTGGGTTTATTGCGGGCCATGAACTAGCATGTCCTCTAATTTCCCCTTCACATTCCTTAATGATTCCCAACCATAGATTTAATCGAGCAGCTAGTGTTTGATTCATTAACCCCAGTGACTGTTCGAGTCGATTTGACGACCGGGATGGCCTCTCCTCTCGTTAAACGACTCTCTTCCATCTCCGTTGTCAGATTCTTAAGTCATCGGTGGTTCGGGTAACTTGACTATCATACAATTTGACATCTCAGAGATTCAAGCTCCAAGGTTACGAAACCTCCATGAGCTAAATCATTTTTGTGCAGGGTTCCTAGACCCAAGTCATGTGGGTCTTCAGATAGCTTTTGGGCTATAATCCCCGCTCTTAGTCGGTTTTTTGGTTAAGTCTTAGGTGTAAGTTCAAAGTCTCCTAGACTACTGGTCTGAAGGGAACTCCTTCCTAACTCACGGAGATTTAATCTCTGAGTCAGGGAAAGGTAAACTTGTTAGGTTACCAAATGGTAGCTATGCCAAGAGGCATGCTCCGACTCTGGAATGGTGAAGTAGTTCCCTGGAGAAAGCACCTCCGAGAATTGAATGAGAGAATATGGAAAATCAAACATAAGTATATGTTCTCAATGGAACAAATGTATATTCATAACTTAATCATTTATAGACATATAAATACACGCATCCAACCATTATTTCCAATTCAAAGCACAAGGAATGAAAACAATTATCAGAACCATAAGCTGTGATGTGACTGCTGAAAGGGGTGCTCATTTCCACCCAACCATAGGCTCAATCAATCCCAATGGATTTATCACTGGCCACCCCCGAGCTTAGACCATGATTCTTTGAGATTCAATCTCTTCCTTCCAACTCAACGAAAGTTGGGGATGAAGGTTACTCAACTTCTCCCAATACATAAATAGATAGGGACGAAGGTTACTCTCCTTCTCCCAATAAAAAAATAGATAGGGACGAAGGTTACACTCCTTCTTTCGGCTCATTCTCTATTTTCTGTGAATAGAAATGACTCCAATTCAGTCCTCCGGACCTGAGAGCTTTGGCTCTCGTCTCAGAACTCTTCGTTGGTCTTCCTTTGCACCCACACCGCTTCCTTTCTTTCCTTCCTCAACAAGATTTCATGTGGCTTGAATTCCCAGTCCGTGGTCAGGTCTGGAATCCTTACGGATGGGCGTTCTGCCCCATCCCCTCATTAACTCTTGAGGAGGTCTTCCCACCTACCAGCCTGACTGTAATTCATTTCTGGTTCAGAGGGTTGTTATGATCTGAGCAATTAAATCTAACAAGGTATTGTTTCAATGGAGGTTAACACAACCATTCTGGGTCCCCTCCACCACCTTTTCATAGCATTCGTGGTCTCTTCGTAGCACGTCCCCTTTCCAACTGTCATGCAACACATATCCATTTTATATTAAAATAACAGAATTTACATTCATCGACCTTTTATACAAAGGTCCATCAAATCAAACATTCACACCTTTGAGTTTTCCATAGTTCCTTGGCCAATATAGTTATAATTAAACTGGGGGAAACAAGGTGTTACAATTCCCTCCCCCTTAAAGGAACATCGTCCTCAATGTTCTATCTGTCAACCAGATATGTACATACAAGAGTAAACAAAATTGGATATGCATGTCTCATGGCATCCTCCATTTCCCACGTATCCTGATCTGGGCCAAAGTGTTTCCACTGCACCTTGACCTGTGCAATGGTTCGGTTCCTGAGTGATGTTTTCTTCATGTCTAGTATGCATTGAGGTTTTGGCAAAAATTCTCCCTCTGGATCCACCTGGATCACAAACCAGTCAATTATATGATTAGAATTATGTACATATTTCTTCAATAATGAAACATGGAAAACATTATGTGCTTTTACTGTGGGAGGAAGTGCTAGCCTATACGCTACAGGTACCAATCTATCTAAGACTTCAAAGGGCCCACAATATCGAGGTGCCAGTTTGGCACATGCTCCCATTCTTAGGGAACTCTTCCTGGGTTTAACTTTGAGATAGACATGGTCTCCTGTCTTGAACTCTCTGGGAGTTCTCTTTTTGTCGACGTCACTTTTTTGTCTATCCTGAGAAATATTCAAATTTTTCCTTATTTGGATCACTTGTTGTTCCATTTATTTCAGCATGTTGGGTCCGATTGTAATTATGTCCACCGGATTACTCCAGCTGATTGGAATCTTGCGCTGTCTACCATAGAGGGCTTAAAAAGGGCTCATCTTCAAGGATTCTTGATAACTATTGTTGTAGGTAAACTCTACCAATGGTAGGTAGTCTTCCCACTTCTTAGGTTGATGCATTTTATGAATTCGTAGCATGTCCTCTACTATTTGGTTCACTCTTTCTATTTTTCCATCAGTTTGAGGGTGATAGGTTTTGTTGAACAACATATTAGTTTTAAAACCATCCATTAGGGATTTTCAAAAGCTTGAAGTAAATTTGGTGTCTCTGTCAGATACAATTTCCTTGGGCATGCCATGCAGTCTGAATATATCCTTCATGAAGATGTTGGCAATATCTATTGCCTTGCAAGTTGACTTAACAGGGACAAAATGAGAAAAATTACTTAGTTTGTCCACCAAGACCATAATAACATCATTTTTCTTGGTTGACTTTGGTAATCCGGTGATGAAATCCTTGGAGATGGTTTCCCATTTCCATTCTGGGATTGGTAGGGGCCGTAGTGCCTCCACATTTCCTACCCAGGAGGTAGTGCCTCCACATTTTTAAAGCATGTACTATGGAAGCCAACTCTAGGTCATGGGTCACATAATTAATCTCATGCTAATTTAATTTCCTATATGTGTAGCAAATTACACGTCTCTCTTGCATAAGAACTCCTCCAAGTCCTTCCTTCCAGGCATATGTACACACGAGGAAATCATTATCCGGGTCTGCAATCTTCAGCACGGGTGCATGGGTCAGGAGGTATTTCAATTCCTGAAATGTTTCTTCACATTTTGATGTCCAAGTGAATTTAACCCCCCTTTTTTGAAGGGTAGTGATTGGACAACCAATCTTAGAAAACCCTTTTATGAACCTTCTATAGTATCCTGCTAATTCCATGAAGGATCTGATATCGGATACATCCTTTGGGGTAGGCCATTCCATGATAGATCTGATCTTGTCGGGGTCTACTACCACCCCTTCCTTAGAAATAACATGGCCTAAGTAATGGACTTGCTTCTGGAAAAAGTCACACTTGTTAAACTTAGTGTAGAGATGATGCTCTCTTAGTACTTGAAGTACGAGTCTAATATGTTCTTCGTTCTCTTCTCTGTTCTTGGATTAGATTATGATATCATCAATGAATACCAATACAAATGTGTCCAGAAATTTCCTAAGTACATTATTCATCAAGCACATAAAAGTGGCGGGGGCATTGGTTAACCCAAATGGCACCACCACAAACTCATAGTGACCATACCTTGTCCCAAAGGCTGTTTTGTGGATGTTTTCATCCTTAATCTGGACTTGATGGTATCCAAACTTTAGGTTGATCTTTGAGAAGATGGAAGCACCTCCCAATTGGTGAAACAAGTCATCGATTCTTGGTAAGGGGTACTTGTTCTTTATGGTTTTCTTATTGAGTTGTCTATAATCTATGCACAGTCATAGTGTGCCATATTTATTTTTTCACAAACAAGATGGGCGCTCCCCACAGAGATAACCAACTCTGGCTTACTCATCCTATATGGCATTCTATATGTTGGCACCACTCCTGGTGCAAGTTCTATTGAGAAGTCAATATCCCTTCTCGGAGGTAGACTTGGCACCTCTTTTGGGAATACGGCCTTGTATTCTCTTAATATGGGGTGGTCTATTAGGTTTGGTTTGTCATCCTCAATAGATTCCCACACCTGTATTGCATATAGAGGACACCCCTTTCTGCAATACTTTTTCATTTGAAGAGATGATATTTGTCTTACTGAGACATTTAAGGAATTATTTATTAAAGATTGGAAAACAACATACCTTCACCTACCTGAGAAGATCATGAGCTATGCATCTGAGAGATCTTTGTATGGCTGCAATATTTTGGCTACTATTATTGGATCATGGACCTTTGGAGTGAAAATAATATGATTTGCTTGGGTGTATGAACATAGAATGAACTAAGTTGCTGGTGTTGAACTATGGAGTTAAATATTTGATTTACTAGAACACTGTTGCAAGCTGTTGTGAGTGTCATGGAACCATATAGTCTTCATTCATATCCATATCGTGGCATAATTCTTATCTATGTGAATAAATTTTGTTGATGTCGAACATAGAAAGAATTGTCGAATTACCAACCATTAATGAATGTTGTTAACCGACACGAGACTACTCACCATTAATGTCAATGAGAATCAAGATGCACAAGTACATAGTACTAGGTATGAATAAATGTGTCGCACGTCGAGTCACCTAGAAGATCCGACAAACAAGGAACATTGATATATTCCCACTGTTTATTGGCGAGAGAACTTGCCATTAAGGCATGCAAGCCTCAAGGTACTGAGAAGGTCTCTAGTCTCAATCCCAGATGATGTGTTGATGTCAATGGGTCAAGACTTGTCACAAGGAGGGCCATAAGGAATCCCCCATAATCTAACGTGAGTACAACGTAATGATTTAGAGGACCATAGATGAAAGATCAAGCAGAATTTATTTGGAAAAATGAAAATGACAATGTGGTAACTCAACATGGTAAGTGAGTTGGATGACTTTATTCATGGGTTAGGTGTGAATGAAAGTGAGGCACGAAAGTATGAAACTTGTAAAGAGGTGAAGCCATGATCTACTAGTGATAGGAAGATGAAAAGTTTAGGATTGACTTCAACATGTTAGGCTCAAAGAAAAGAAGATGAATCATCACATAATGGCTCTGAGAGGCTTCTTTTGATAGAAATGGTATGATGGATATCGTCTAAAATATAATGATATTGACTTCTTCATGATTTCATTGGGACATGATTTTTTCAAGAGAATGTGGTCATTGAAAACCACTAGCACATAAATTGGTCTTGTTCATCATCCCAGAACTTGCAAAAAAAACTTAGCACTGACCTGCAATAAAATGTGAGTTTATATAAGAATAGAGGTGATCAGTCTTTCTTCATTCGATACATACACAAAAATTCACAAATAGTGCTAAATAGAACAAATCCAAGGAAAATAAATAAAATGAAATGCACTTTTTACCTGTCGGGAAGTGGTGCACCTTGGACTACCCGTCAGTGTTTCTTTGATAACTTCTTTGTTTGATGTTCAATTTTAGTGATTCAAAATCCAAATCAAAGTATTAGAAGCATTTTTCAATGATATGATGTTCTTAAGAATTTTTCGAAGTCTATTGGCTATAAAATAAAAAAAAAATTACCAAAAAAATTAATATCCTCAAATGTTGATGGAAATGCCTTCATGACATAGAGCTCATTGAGAATTTTCCAACTACGTTAATGGAGAGGCCGAAGCCCTCAAATCAAAGGATTTACCAATGGAAAATAATAAGGACTTGTGTTATGCAGTAAGAATAAAATTATTTATATTCTAATTGTGGTGATAGGTGTTAAAATTGGAGCGTTATTCAGGATCGAACCACAATTTCTTCCGAACAATCAAAACAACTTGATCATTGTGCCATCATGTCATGTTGTAAACTGCACACCGAATAATCATAATTCAATTTGATTTCAATTTCTTGAAACTCACAACGGTCCACGCAAGTCTTCTTCAAAAACTTTGTGGCCTTTCTCACTGTAAATTCATGGTTGTTTTTGGCTGCAAAAACATGGTCCTTTTCTGTTGTCATTTCATGGATCCGATCTCGTGAAAATCACGTCCATTATCTGAGCGATTTGATGGTCAAAATTCTTTGTGAGTAGAGCACAAATGTTATTGCTTATGCGGGGAAAAAGGCTGAAACCCTAACGATGCTTATTGAACCTGGAACCTTCATTATACAAACTAGACGTCATGGTTCACACAAATTAATAGTTTTGTTGCAGGTGTATAGTTAAAAAAATTTGTAAAAAATTCAATTGCTTAAATTGCTTTCATTTAATTATCAACCAGGGATGCTCGTAAGCTTGTGATGATTCCAACAAAATATATGTAGGAGTAGACATCTAACTCTAATCTAAGAAAATTCAATCAAATCCTAGCTCTTTCATTCCACTAAATAAGGCTTAGTTGTTGTATGCAAGAAAACACTAGCTCCCTTATAGGAGGTCCACTCGTGATGTTTCACAAA
>CBVK0101356741.1:0-16194 GCA_900067695.1 Picea abies | reverse complement strand
ATTTAAGAAGTTTTGCAGAAAAATACTTACAATTCATCAAGAAATAACCATGCAAACCCTAATTGTAACACCTTCCTTCCAAGAGAAACACCGTAGAATGCCAAAAAGTCTTCCTTCAACAAATGCGCCTCACTTAAATCAGCCAAATACCCAAGATAGGGCGCAAATTTCAGACCTCCTTACGGAGTGAAATGAGTCATGATGATAAAATGAGAGTGAAAACCCTCAATATATACTATATCAATGACCTAATTTACTTTTTAGGTCATAAAAAGGCCGACAAGGCCATAATATCAAAATTATACTGTTTTTACATTAAATGCTAAGTAAAAACCCTAATCAAGCAGAAAGGTAACACGTCACCCCTTTCTAGGGTGACGTTAGCCCCTAATAGGGCAAGGGTAGCCTCCTGAAGTGAGATGTCAACCCTCCTTGGGCTCCTCCAAGTTGCGACACGTGCCAACTACCCTATCCATCTGCCAGCATGCTCATGATGACGTCATAAGCCTCTTGATGACGTCCTAGGCCATCTAGGGCCAACATCCCACTGAAAATGGGTCAATCCCCCTAGGTCAAACTGTGTCGGGGTGCCTCTGGTGGAACATCCTCTTCTTCTCCGGTGCAAAGACTCTGATCAACCTTTGCCCTCTCTTTGCCCCCTGATGGGGTCTCAACATCCATCTGGTGGGCTCTTCAGCCCCATGGAGGTCTGAATTGATCATCTCCTCATGTGTACCGGTCCAAATGGTACCTGTCCGTCGGGCATGGTCCTGTACATCAAAGGTTATGCCCTCCATGGGCTCATTAGTCATAGGGATCATAGCAATGTCAATCACATTTCATCATTAATATTATTAAACACATGCATAAAATCCCTAATACATCAGTCAACAACTCAAAGACATTACACAAGCCTGCAATAAAAGTCTAGGGAAAAGGACACGACGTCCTATCGGGCTAGTGTCCACAAAAAAAGGAAAGTTCCAAGAAAGACCTCATCCAAGCCATTAAGAAGCTTGACATTAAATGTAACAAAATCAACACTTCATAAACAATGCCTTAACCAATTATTCAATTGCTTCAAAGATAAAGTAAATGTTGCATATAGGTGTTTATATGCATAAAAAGATGACAACAACAATATAGTTAGTAGGGTTAGTAAGAGTTAGGGTTTGCTCAATGTATTGGAAGTTTGTTTTATGATCAAGTTACTCAATGCACAAGGCCTTAGATCAGTGTGCTCCTAGGGTATATGGAGTCAAAGAGAGGACGCAAAGGCTGAAGGGCTAAGTGAAAATGGTAACACTAAGGACAAGAGAATTAAACTTTGAGGTGTTGCTATGGCAAGGCCTCAAAGATGAAAACCCTAGGGGAGAGAGGTTCACTTTGGTGTAGAAAACCTAGGCCTCGGTGCTCTCTCCTCCCTTCCTTAGCTCAATGGCAGAAACGGCTAGCTTGAATAATGATTGATCTAAGATAAGAGGGTTAGCAAGTGATGAGTTGCTATAACAAGGCTTCAAAAGGCAAACGACTCACCAAGTGTAGAAGAGTTAGGCCATGGTGCGTTTTTCTCCTTCTTAACTCAACAAAATGGGCTAGGCTAGGAGGAAGGATAGAGTGTTGCAATGGCAAGGCTCTATCTTCTTCATGCAAATCAAATGGCTAAAAATCTTGATGGGGACATGAGACAAGGACATCAACTAGTGCTTCTCACCTAGGGTTTGATTCAGTGAAATATAATCACATATGCAAGTAAATGAAACTAAAACCATTCAATTAAGAAGTGTTTGCAGAAATTCACTTACATAAACCAAGAAAACATGTAGCAAAACCCTAGTTGTAACACCTTCCACCAAGAAAAATGCCAAAAATGCCAATAACAGTCTTCCTTCAACAAGTGCGCCTCAAAGTTTCAGCCAATAACCCTAAGGGCGCAAATTTCAGACCTCACTAATGAGTGAGTGAAAGATGATGAAAAAACAAAGGTGAAAACCCTCAATTTATACAGTAGCAATGACCTTAATTACATTTTAGGTCATTAAAAGGCCAACAAGGCCAAACTACCAAAATCATATTGTTTTACAATAAATGCCTAAATTAAAACCCTAATCAAGCAATAGAGAGACATCATCCCATTTCTAGGGTGACGTTAGCCCCTTCAAGGGCAAATGCAGCCTCCTGGAGCAAAACGTTAGCCCTCCTTGGGCTTCTCCATGCTGCCACACATGCCAAAACTGCCAAAGTTGCCTCTGAAAATGTCCATACTATTGGGTGACGTCATGGGCATCCTAGGAGATGTCCTAGGCCTTCCAAGGCCAACGTTCCTGTGGAGAGGGCTCAACCCCCTTAGGTACAGGTCTACTCAACTGCCTTTGGTGGATTCTTCTGCTCTTCCCTGGTACAAACACTCTGCCCTATCTCTGCCCCCTGTTGGGGTCTCAACATCCATCTAGTGGGCTCTTCAGCCCCATGGAGGTCTGAACTGATCATCTCCCCATGTGTACCTGTCCAACATGGTACCTGTCCATCGAGCATGATCCTGCACATCAACAACTACGTCCTCCATGGGCTCATAAGTCACAAGGATCATAGCAATGTCAATCACATCTAATCATCAATATTTATTAAACATGTGCATAAAACCCCTTTACTCTAGTCTAGTGCTCAAAGACATTATACAAGTCTGCAATACAAGTTTGGGGAAAGTGACAAGACGTCCTATTGGGCTAGAGTCTCCTGGAAAAGGGTTGTTCCTGGAAAGGATCAAATCCAAGTCATGCAAGTGGGTGAGTTGGATGGGGATGCCTGGGCAAAACATGCAGTGATAGCAAGGATGGCTTACTAGTGGGTGCCTCTGTGGAGGGTGAGTTGTACCTGTCATGGATGCAATGTTTCCAAGCCCATTCATGCCTTTTATCTTCATTCTTTTTCTTCGAAGATGCTAGTCAAAGGACACTGCCCTGGCGTGGTGACCAGCGGTGGCAATGTTAGCCACAAGCATTTTATGGAAATGAAAGGTTGGCTCGTGATGAGACCCCCTTTCTCTTGGCTATGCTACCAAGATCCACTACCCTGGCGTGGTGACCAGATGTTGGTAGTGTCATACCGCTAGATGCTCATGGACCTAATAGGTTGGCTTTTGATGAGACCCCCTATCCTCTAACGAGGTCTTGTCTTTATTGTTTTTTATCTTTCTTTTATTGCTTTTTCTTTCAAGGAGCTAGTCAAGGGACACCGCCCTAGCTTGGTGACCAGAGGTGGTAATGTTACCCACAAGTACTTTAACGGAAATGAGAAGGCTTGCTCGTGATGAGACCCCCTTTCTCTTGGCCATGCAACCAAGAGCCACTACACTGGCATGGTAACCAACTGCTAGTAGTGTCATACCGTTAGGCACCCATGGACCTAATAGGCTGACTCGTGATGAGACCCCCTATCCCTCAACTAGGACTTGATTTATTTTTTACAGGTCGCTTTGTTTCTTGCTGAGAAGCTTTTTAATGCTTTCTCGGGGATCCCTAGGCAAAGCATCTCGAGGTTTTATTCTTAGGATTTTATTGTCAGCTGCTTTTACCCCCCAGGCCCTTTAGCCCATTCTTCCCACAAGGTAAGCTACAACCCCTAAATGATTGGCCAACCCTATGCCCAAACCAGTGTAATGGGATGGGTGAGCGGGAAATAAGGTGGAAAATGGTATGTATGACAGGAACAGATGATGGCTTTTCATAAAGCCCCCCAATGGCAACTCAAAACCTATGGACATAAGCTTTTTAAGGCATCCTGTCATTCCCCCAAGACATGGTCAAGTGGGCAAGCATAAGATCCAAGCACCTGTTAGAAACAAAGGAATCAAATGCACATATTCAAAGATTTTGAGGATCAGAGTGACACATACCATGATACCCGGACTCATTACCTCATGGAGCAAGAACCATCTCTGATGCAGGACCAAGCCGAAGGTGATGGACGCTGCTGCTACTGCTGACAAAGTGGAGGCGCTGAAAGGAAGAAAAGATGTCCCTCCAGGGCCATGCTCAAGTTGATCTGGCTCTCAGTACTCCATGTCTAGGACCTGGACATAATCTCCTAGTTATCCCTAAAAGTGGGGGATAACATCTGGCTCCAACTCAGGGACATGTGCTCACCGTAGAGCGCATGAGAACCTCAGCATCTCTGGCATAACTTGTAACCTGCTTGATCTCAATAGCAAACATTAGTAACCATTTGGGATGGTGATACCACCTCAGCATATATACATATATACATAAATACATAAATATATATATATATATATATATATATATATAGATATATATATAGATATATATATATATATAAGACTGAAATAAAAGCAATCATATGTATGAATGTGAAAGCAAACTACTCTAACATGCAATGCAGATAGTATAGTACAATGAATGCAAAAATGCCTACCTGCTTGCCTGTGAAGTCAGGTTCCCCCACCCTGGTGGGGTTTGAGGAGGTGCCCGTTGATCGGTAATGGGTGCCTTCTTCCTTCCAAAGTGGACAAGTAGTATGAGTCATCAACTAATTTTCTTCCAACTTTGAAAGGTATGAGCCAAGATTGAGTACTTCCTTTGACATTAGTTGGCTCTCCCTTCTGGGTATCCCACATCCATACTACGTCCCCTTCCTTGTATTCTCTGATCTTGTATTTGGTTGTTCCCTGAACGACCCTGGTGTACTGTGCAGAGGGAGGGGGGTGGGATTCTGCAGTAAAAACTTCATGCTGGGACAGATGAATCAATACGTTGTCTTCTCCTGTTTTTAGTAATGTCACGGTCCCAACTTCCTTGTCTTTATATTTGTCTAGGAGTTGTTGATATTCCTCTTTCTTAGGTCACTGAATCTAATCAAAGTCTTCCTCTGTTGCAAAAGGCATATCATTCGGAGAAAACTTAGGAAGACTCTGTATGATTAGCTCATGTGCTTTGTCATCTTTGATGGGATCACTAGGCTCTTGAACATGAGTTGTAGTCACAGGTACATTCGGGAGACGACCTATAGTTTCATCTTTCAAAGGTATATTCACATGAGTGAGGTCCATCTCAAGAGTACCTCCCAGTTTTGCGGCAAACTTCATAGACAACAACATCCCCCACACATCTGGGACATCCACTACCACTATGTCCATGTGGATCACTTTCTCGGGGTAT
The DNA here is from genome assembly GCA_900067695.1 of Picea abies. Classification (NCBI taxonomy): domain Eukaryota; kingdom Viridiplantae; phylum Streptophyta; class Pinopsida; order Pinales; family Pinaceae; genus Picea; species Picea abies. The sequence goes on along the minus strand of CBVK0101356741.1, from coordinate 11,017 downwards.
TCCTTAAGGCAAACTTCAACATTCTCAATCACCCCATGTGTGGGTATGGCTTTAGATTCAAAGCCACACACATTCCTGTAAGGTCGTGTGACGTTCAAACCTACTTGTTGCATGACCTTGAGGGACATCATATTAGCACCGACCCCTAAATCCAGCATGCAGTTATTCAGGCTCTTGTTATTCATTATCAAGGCCATAAAGAAGGGGGGATGTTCATCATACTGGACCCTAAAATGATCAGCTTGCAACATAATAGGAGGGTCCATGGGTCCATCTGATCCTTGGAAAAAGTTGTCAAATCGTTCTTTGACAGATGGCACCTTGATGACTTCTTTTAGCGGAATGGTTACATGCATCTTAGATAGCGCCCCTTCAAAGTCAAAGTTCAAGCCCACCCTTTCGCCTTTGGAATTTTTAGTGAGGATAATGTCTGAGGGTGGGGGTTTTGTTTGAGCTGCCACAGGAATGGTAGAGATTGGTTGGTTCTGCTTCTTTCGTCTATACACCTAGAATTCTTGTTTTTTTAACTTCTCTTTTGATTCCTCGTCTAGGTTGTTTATCACTGCCATTCTAGCCAGCCTAGCTGCTTCTTTTACGCCCTCCTGATGTTGTTCAAGAGTGATATTTATTTGGGGGCCTTCCATGAGATGACCTATATTGTTCACTTGTTCACGGCCATCGTTGTTATAAGGACACCCGTGTTCCCAATGTGCTTCACTACACTGCAAGCACCAAGGGTTTTCATCCACTAAATTTGTAGGAGCTAAAGTTTCGGAACCTCCTGATCATTCTTTGTTTTATAGAATTGGTTCCCTTTTGGAATTGACCTTTGTACAGGACCCTAGGTGCTTGGCTCTGGGCTCTTTCCAAGTCGACAATCCTACTCATCATTAGCTCTTGATTTTTCATCATGTCATCCATGGTTGCTTGTAATTTTGCCATACTGGCACAAAGGTCGAAAGTAGGCTCGGTATTGTTGACTATCTTGGTTTTAGTGTCCATCTTGCCCCTTGGATTTGTGAAAGACTCAATCTTAGACGAATGGAGGTTGCCTTCAATCTTGGTAGCCAATTATTGAGCTTCTTGGATTGTTTGGGGGTTCTTGTCTCTGAGGAGATACCCTAGTTGATCTGTGAAAGATTTGGTGTAGATGTAGACAAAGTAATTATCGGTTGGATGATGGCTCACAAGAATCTTTTGTAATAGGGTTTCAAACCTGGTGTGGAATTCTCGAATGGACTCATTCTCATGCTTCCAAAGGGAATTTAGCCTGGTTGGAAGCATGTTGGGGTCTTCTTTGATACTCCATCTCTTGAGAAAGGCTTCTTCTAGTTTGTCCATGGTTTTAATACCGCCATCAGGAAGACTATGGTACCAATGCCTTGAAGTATCAAGGAGGGTAACAAAGAACAATTTCATGACGAGGTCTTCAGCATCATAACTAACAGTGTGAAGCTGAAAAAACGCCCAAAAATTGTTCATATGCTCTTCAGCACTGATTGCATCAGTGCCGGTAAACTAAAGCAACCACTTCTCATACTTGGGTGGCATTTGCCTAGGGTAGCCTGGTATGGCTGACATGTCTAGTGGCTTGAAGAGAGTAGATGACCATTGTCTTTGATTATTTCCTGGGTTTGGTGCATTGGTCTGAATTGTTGTGCTAGACAAGGTGTTTAAGGGAAGATTTCCTCCGAAAAGTGATTTTACAACAGAAGAGTTTCGGGGAGGCTTTCTTCTGAAGGATTGAGGAGGGTTATTATACCTCCTTTTGGTTTGTGGAGTCGCTGGATAATTTTCCTGAAACTATCAAAGGAAAAGGGAAAACACCCTAAGTGGAGTTGCCATGTAAGCTTGTAAGATAAAGACTCTAGAGCCAAGGCTTACCGAAAAGTGTCGTCTTGAGGAAGGTTTGACTCAGTGTTCCCTGGCAACGGCACCAAAATGTTATCACACAGTTTGTAGTTTGGAAAGTAGATGGATGAAAGGATACCAAATTGGCATAACTGAACCAATCCCACCCATTGTCACCTCGATGGGAATGTTCTTTCTGTTTAGGGAGGTAAGGCCCAGGGGAGACGTCCCCGTGACCTGGGGTTTTGAGAAGGCAAAGGGTTTAGCAAGGCTAAGTGATAATAATCCCCCTCACAAGTCACCACCTGATCATAAAGTCCGGCTTATAGCCAATACAGATAACCGAAAGTAATAACCAAGAAGAGTACCTGCCCGAGACAAAGCAACAAGAAACTACATGTGCAAGCTTGCTTGTTGGTTAGTACTTCGTATAATTAATGACTTTTCTGATAATAAGCAATTGAGTAATAATATTGATAAAGTAAATCAATGCTTGTACAATAGCAATGGTTACAATATCATTTCTCAATACATGCTAAAGAAACTTGGCATTCAATGTAACAAAATCAACAATTCATAAACAATGCCTTAACCAATCATTCAATTGCTTCAAAGATAAAGTAAATGTTGCATATAGGTGTTTATAGCATAGAAAGATGATGGCAGCAATATAGTTAGTAGGGTTAGTTTAGGCTAGGGTTGGTAAGAGTTAGGGTTTGCTCAAAGTATTGGAATTTTGTTTTATGATCAAGTTACTCAATAAACAAAACCTTAGATCAATGCACTCCTAGGGTATATAGAGTCAAAGAGAGGACACAAAGGCTGAAGGACTAAGTGAAAATGGTAAAACTAAGGACAAGAGAATTAAACTTTGAGGTGTTGCTATGGCAAGGCCTCAACGATGAAAACCCTAGGGGAGAGAGGCTCACTTTGGTGTAGAAAACCTAGGCCTCAGTGCTCTCTCCTCCTTCCATAGCTCAATGGCAGAAACGGCTAGCTTGAATAATGATTGATCTAAGACAAGAGGGTTAGCAAGTGATGTGTTGCTATAGCAAGGCTTCACTAGGCAAAACCTAGGGAAAAACGGCTCACCAGGTGTAGAAGAGTTAGGCCTTGGTGTGTTTTTCTCCTTCTTAACTCAACAAAAACGACTAGGCTATGAGGAAGGATAGAGTGTTGCAATGGTAAGGCTCTATCTTCTTCATGCAAATCAAATGGCTAAAAATTTTGATGGGAACATGAGACAAGGACATCAACTACTGCTTGTCACCTAGGGTTTGATTCAGCAAAATATAATCACATATGCAAGTAAATGAAACTAAAACCATTCAATTAAGAAGTGTTTGCAAAAATTCACTTACATAAACCAAGAAAACATGTAGCAAAACCCTAGTTGTAACACCCTCCACCAAGAGAAATGCCAAAAATGCTAATAAAAGTCTTCCTTCAGTAAGTGCGCCTCAAAATTTCAGCCAATAACGCTAAGAAGGGCGCAAATTTCAGACCTCACTAATGAGTGAGTGAAAGATGATGAAAAAATGAAGGTAAAAACCCTCAATTTATACAGTAGCAATGACCTAAATTACATTTTAGGTCATTAAAAGGCCGACAAGGCCAAAATACCAAAATCATACTGTTTTACATTAAATGCTTAAATTAAAACCCTAATCAAGCAATAGAGAGACGTCATACCCTTTCTAGGGTGACATTAGCCCCTTCTAGGGAAAATGCAGCCTCTTGGAGCAAAACGCTAGCCCTCCTTGGACTTCTCCAAGCTGCCACACGTGCAAAAACTGCCAAAGTTGCCTCCCAAAACGTCCATACTGTTGGGTGACGTCATGGGCATCCTAGGAGACATCCTAAACCTTCCAAGGCCCGCGTTCCTGTGGAGAGGGCTCAACCCCCTTCGGTACAGGTCTGCTCAGCTGCCTCTGGTGGCTTCTTCTGCTCTTCCCTGGTACAAATGCTCTGCCCTGTCTCTGCCCCCTGCTGGGGTCTCGGCATCCATCTAGTGGGCTCTTCAGCCCCATGAAGGTCTGAATTGATCATCTCCCCATGTGTACTTGTACAACATGGTACCTGTTCGTCGAGCATGATCCTGCACATCAACAACTACACCCTCCATGGGCTCATAAGTCATAGGGATCATAGTAATGTCAATCACATCTAATCATTAATATTTATTAAACATGTCCATAAGACCCCTTTACCACAATCTAGTGCTCAAAGACATTCTACAAGTCTGCAATACAAGTTTGGGGAAGTGACAAGACTTCCTATTGGGCTAGAGTCTACTGGAAAAGGGTTGTTCCTGGAAAGGATCAAATCCAAGTCACGCAAGTGGGTGAGGTGGATGGGGATGCCTGGGCAAAACGTGTAGTGATAGCAAGGATGGCTTATTGGTGGGTGCCTCTATGGAGGGTGAGTTGTACCTGTCATGGATGCATTGTTTCCAAGCCCATTCATGCCTTTTATCTTCATTCTTTTTCTTCGAAGATGCTCGTCAAAGGACACTGCCCTGGCTTGGTGACCAGTGGTGGCAATGTTAGCCACAAGCATTTCACGGAAATGAAAGGTTGGCTCGTGATGAGACCCCCTTTCTCTTGGCTATGCCACCAGGAGCCACTACCCTGGCGTGGTGACCAGATGCTGGTAGTGTCATACCGCTAGATGCTCATGGACCTAATAGGCTGGCTCGTGATGAGACCTCCTATCCTCTAACGAGGTCTTGTCTTTATTGTTTTTTATCTTTCTTTTATTGCTTTTTCTTTCAAGGAGCTAGTCAAGGGACACTGCCCTGGCTTGGTGACCAGAGGTGGCAATGTTACCCACAAGTACTTTCACGAAAATGAGAAGGTTGGCTCGTGATGAGACCCCTTTCTCTTGGCCATGCAACGAAGAGCAACTACCCTGGCGTGGTAACCAACTGCTAGTAGTGTCATACCGTTAAGCACCCATGGACCTAATAGACTGGCTTGTGATGAGACCCCCTATCCCTCAATTAGGCCTTGATTTATTTTTTACGGGTCCCTCTGTTTCTTGCTGAGAAGTTTTTTAATGCTTTCTCGAGGACCCCTGGGAGAAGCATCTCGAGGTTGTGTTCTTAGGCTTTTATTGTCAGCTACTTTTACCCCCCAGGCCCTTTAGCCCATTCTTTCCACAAGGTAAGGTACAACCCCTAAATGATTGGCCAACCCTATGCCCAGACTAGTGTAATGGGATTGGTGAGCGGAAAATAAGGTGGAAAATGGTATGTATGACGGGAATGGACGATGGCTTTTCAGAAATCCCCCCAGTGGCAACTCAAAACCTATGGACATAAGCTTGCTAGGGCATCCTGTCATTTCCCCCAGACATGGTCAAGTGGACAAGCATAAGATCCAAGCACCTGTTAGAAACAAAGGAATCAAATGCACATATTCAAAGGTTTTGAGGATCAAAGTGACACATACCATGATACCCGAACTCATTACCTCATGGAGCAAGAACCATCTCCGAAGCAAGACCAAGCCGAAGGTGATGGATGCTGTTGCTACTGCTAACAAAGTGGAGGCACTGAAAGGGAGAAAAGATGGGCCCTCCAGGGCCATGCTCAAGTCGATCTTGCTCTTAGTACTCCATGTTTAGGACCTGTGGGCCTCGAGACATAATCTCCTAGTTATCCCTGAAAGTGGGGGATAACAGGGCCTTCGGGAGTTCTTGTTCCGCTTTTCTTCGAAAGGGCTATCCTCCAAAGTAACAGATCGCCCGCGACGCATCCCCAAACGAAGGACGGTTGAGATCCTCTCTGTTACTCCAGGCTTAGGGCGTTTTCGAATCACCAAGCTTCAAATCCTTCGGAGTTAACAATATACTGACACGCGTCCCGGTTTATGGACGGTTCATATCTCCTCCAACTCCCTGCGACTTCAAGGGTCTTCAACCTTTTACGCCTGCTTCCTTCCGGTGTGTTAAACCTTCGGATTACAGGTTCTGGTGCCATGTGCCCCCCGACGCCAATGGCTAGGATGGACTCCGACACTTCAGCCTTTTTGGACTCTCTACAGTACTATACCTCAATTCCTCCAGAGTCTGAAGTCTCGGACTCTCAGAGTTTAGGTCACTTCACCAACCACTTTGGCTAGGTGGGCTCGTACCCAGAGCTGACATGTGTAAGGGGCCAGAGGTGACGTGTCACATTCCAATGGGTCTATAGGGTATGTAATACACATGAATCCGAGTGACACGTGGCACGTCAAACTTGGGTCCACGTCACCCTAGATGACATCACTACACCACGTCACTCTGGACTGATCGTCCTCCATGCCCTTCGATCTTGCGACCAAGGAAGGTCCACGTAACCCTTGGTTCAGCGGCCTTCGCTACTTCATAACTTCAACGTTCGGGGGTTTTGTGGGGTGAACTTCTCTGTTCTCCTGGAGTTGGTCAGCGTCGGGCCAACTACCTTGTAAATCCGACGGCTGAGGGGACCTCTGAACATTCTCAAACGGTGGCTCACGCTACTTCGCGATGGGGAGTTGGATCCCGGTTCAGACGGTGAGATAGGTTCACCTAACTAGTAGGGAAACCATTCATTACCGATCAACTTGCTAGTAACCGAATCTCCCGACTACCTTCGGCCAGTTTAAGGCTGGTAAGGTTGGTGATACTCGAAAGAACCGGACTTCCGGAGCTCCGAAGCTAGGAGGACTTAACTCCCTTAGCTTAGCCTAAGGTTACTAGGTGTTGGTCGTATGGGTCCTCCCGAACAGATGTCATCCGCTCGTCTTCCAAACAAAGAGATCTCCTCTTTCAAGGCTTGAACCTCGCTATCCTTCTTGAACTTTATCATGAAATGGTTAAGGACTTGGGCATGAAATCCCGGTCACACAGCAAGGAGTCTGAAAGAGGTTATCCTCTTCAGATGGACAAGGTCAGATAGACACAATATCTCCTATATCGGCCGTCCTATTGGCTTATGTCCCTAGAAGCCTCAAGGCTAAGCTAGGGCATACAGACTATCAGTCAAAAGCATAAGTTCACAAGAAGATGAATGCATACACATATCATGACCATTCCACACAGAAACCATTTCTAGATACATACATACATATATATATATATAAACCCATGCATTCATCCATTATTTCAGTTCAATACACAAAGTATGAAAACACTTATCAGAACCAAACGACGTGATGTGACTGTTGAAAGGGGTGCCTGTTTCAACCCAACCATAGGCTCAGTCACTCCTAACGGATTTACCATCGGCCACCCCCGAGCTAGACAACGATGCTTTGAGAGAGAATTTTGTCTTCCGGCTCAACAACAATCAGGGACAGAGGTTAGTCTCCTCCCACAGGATCTTGGCAACGGGTTTCTCTATACCAAGCAAGGAGGCCTGCCTGAGTACTTTCTCAGTCACTCAGCACCCTCGTTTATCAACTTGTATCATAACCCTGCTAGCCACATCCTGCGACCAGAACACGTTCATTTCCCAGTTCCTCCTTGAACTTGAGGGCTAGTCTCCCTTCTCTGCTCCTCTTCGGATGTCTTCCTCTGCCCACCACGCCTTCCTTTCTTGCCTTCCTCAACAAGATTGCGTGTGGCCTAAATTCCCAGTCCCCGGTCAGGTTTGAAAGCCTTTCAGATGGGCGCTTTGCCCCATCACCTCATTAACTCTTGATGAGGTCTTCCCACTTACCAGCCTGACTGTAATTCATCCCTAGGTCAGACGATTGTTCTGATCCTGAGCAATAAATCCAACAAGGTACTAGTTTGGTGGGGGTTATCTCAACCATTCCTGGTTCCCCTCACCATCTCTTTCATAGCATCTGTGGTCTATCTTGGAAAACCCTCGCTTTCAACAATCATGCAACACTTGTCCATTTCTATTAATAATGAAAATTACATTCATTTACCTTTTATACAAAGGTTCATCAAATCAAACATTCACACATATCGAGTTTTCCATAGTCTCTTGGCCAATATAGTTATATTTACAAACTGAGGGAAACAAGGGTGTTACAGATAGTCATAACTTCAATAGATCGAAATACAACCTAGATGATCATAAGATCACAATAATGCCATAACAAATAAAGGCATATCAAAATAATCAAACCTGGGGTGCATTGTTTCTTTGAATGTGTTGGATTTGAGATCCCTTTGGATCTATGATTGTAAGAATTCCCTTCTCCTGCAATCGCACTCAAAATAGTGATACAGTTTAAATATATATAAGTGCATACCTCCGGCAGCATCGGCAGGCAATGGCACCATCCAGCAGCGACGACAAGCAATGACAAACCTTAAAACTTCAAAGGTGCTCCAACTTGTAATCTAAAGGTAGTTGGTGATGTGCTAGGGTAAGGCGCACTAGGACAACCAAATATTAGTCCCAACACTTCACAGAAACTTTCACTGCAACTGGCACTACAACCGGTGCTACAACTAGCACTGCAATTGCAACTGGTATTACAACTGCAACTGTAATTGGTACTGCAAGCCTAGGGTTTTATGAGGAAACCCTAATTTCTTAAACTTCAAATTTTGAAATTCTGATCTAGGGACTAGATGCACCCTCCTAGGGTGAGCTTCTAGATGGTTTTATTTTGCCCAACATACTCCAACAAGATGGATGACGTCACCTTTTAGGGTTTATGCAAAACCCCAAGTATGCAGAAACCCTAATTTCTGAAATTTGTCCAAAACTGAAAAATTGTTCTAGGGAAAATGTGTGCTGGGGTTAGGAGAGTCTTCCTATGTTGTTAGCTTATTCAATAAGTTGTTTTGTGCTATGAAAATGCCTTCTTTCAGACACGCTCTAATATCGTGTTGATTTTTACGTCTTAAGCAGTTAATTAGATTAGTGTTCTTTTACTTAGCCATTAGCACAATCACTGCATATAAAGGATCACTGAAAGAATAACATCCACAACATACACAAGATTTATCCTGAGAAAACCCTCTAGGGGAAAAACCCTGCAGACTTCCTAATTAACAAATATAATATAATAATATTCTTTAGGGTTTGTCTTGGTCAAATACAACAAGGATATCTTCTGGAGCTACTTAATCTTCAACACCAAGTAGGGTCACGGTCATCTAGAGACAACACAAGACTGTAAAGAATCGTTGAGCAAGGGTCATATCAGGCAGAAGAGGAGAGACCCAATCCGTATCAGTCTGTACGAGCTACAGGAGTACGGATTCATGTCGTGTATGATAGGGCTGTAAGAAGTTTGTATTTGTCTTGTATTTTTCTGCTGAAATAAAATAAGATCTTTCTTATCTATCTCATTTTTGTTATGAATAGAGCAACTGTTATGTTCCATAATCAATGTGTATATTTTCCCCTTCTAGTTTTTACATGAATATAGAATGAAAGTGCACTATTCAGGGATGACAAGAGGTTTGTTTAATCATGACTAGGACACTTTAATGGGGGTTGGATTCATGAGGAGTTGATCTCTTTTTCTGAGAAAAAAATCCATTTTACTTGTAATAGCCCAAAGGCCTAGACAATGAAAAAAACTCTAGCATTTTGGTCCACATTCTCTTTGCATTCTTATGTATTGATTGTTGTTGTTAACTCTTGCATCCCTCTCATTCAATGCAACCAGTCAATCTAATTATATATTTGTGGGCTTCTATCATGATCTAGTGAAGTCATTATAAGCCCGAGCTAATGTTCTTAACCCCGAGGGTTTACAGGGTAGAAGTTCCTCCCTTCGTTAGATTTTGGGTACCTAGGTTAGGGTTGTGAAACCAACATTGATAGCAGGGATTAGGACATATCGTCCAGTGAGATTCATCCAACGTGGATGCCCCATTGAATTCTCCATCTCCAAACAGACACTTGCTTTAGAACTCATCTAAGTCCATGATCCAATGGCAAGCACTAATTTCCTAGACCCATCCAAAGTTAGTAGTGAGTTACCTTTTGTGAATTTCATTTACTTATCGGTTTGATTTGTACTCTTTGACCCCATCAATAGGCCATATGCAAAGTCTAGGGATAACCCCCTGGTGTTGCCACAAACCAACCTAAAGTGAGAGGAGCTCGAGAGGTGATAGATCCTTCGTTCCTAAACTGCTCACCCAAGGCTCATTTTGGGTGACAACACCTACAAGGCATGATACAACCCTACGAATAGGAATGTGCCACATGTCATCCACGCTAACAAAAAGTAACCCTAAAAAAGAAAACTAACAACAATATCTATTATAGGAGGTTACATTGGATGGGTTCCATTGGTAGCTTTTAGACGCATTTGGCAAGGTGATCGAGAGGCAATTGCAACAATTGTTGGAGACTCTTGGCCTTCCACGAGTAAGAGGAATCACTAGAAAAAAGCAAGAAGAGGTAACCTCGATTCTAGAAAAGAGGGTGATCATGGGAGTTCAGATGAGATGGGGCTCGAACAAGGAAGTCAATTCAAAAGGCGAAAGCACTAGAGATAGCTCAAAAATAGATGGAAGGCTGCATCGGTGGTGAGGTCGGTCCCTTGGCCTTCACGGAAGAAGGTAAGACAAAGGACCAAGGTTGAGAGTTCTAGAACTCAAAGGACTCATCTGCATGAGCTAAAGATAGTTCCAGAGATGGTGAAGAAGAAGACTCAATCACCAATTTCATCCAACTTTGAAGCAAGAATGCCCATGAGTGAATCAAGGCTGCAACAATCTCATGGAGAGCATGAGCCAGAGCACAAAACAGATGGTTGTCGGTTCAAAGGAAGATGGAGATAGCAATGACAACAAAGGATTGTTCCAAAGACTAAGAGGACAAAAGGAAAAACACAAGCTTGTCCTAGGTGGAATGAAGATTGTCCCAAAATGTTGGCAAATTGTCTCTAAGAATGTATAAGGATAATATGAACACTCTGTTATCGCACGGTTTGTAGGAAAGGTTTGAAAGCTTGAGTTAAGGCTTGAAACCGGCGTAACAGGAGCTTCCCCACCCACTGTCACCTCGATGGGGGGCTCTTTCTATTTAGGAGGGCAAATCCAAGGGAGACGTCCCTAAAGGCAATCTGGACAAAGGAAGGCTAAGGAGTAAAGGCCAAGTCAAAGAAACCCCTTCCACAGATTGCTGCCCAAGATAGTCAAAGAGATAAGACCACTGGCGATGCACCTGTTTGCGAGACAAAACAAAGAAGACTAGAACGTGCTTGCAGTGGATTAG
>CBVK0101356737.1:13190-24690 GCA_900067695.1 Picea abies | reverse complement strand
GAGAGAGAGAGAGAGAGATCCTCCAAGTCGCATCTCTACGCTAGAGTGAATAAGAATGATGAGTGATATGAATGAGTAAATGACTCTTCCTTCCTCTATATATATAAGGGAGGACAACTGAACAATGTGGCCCAATACCTTTACAAGGAACCTACAATTATCACATGTAGGCTCACACTCCAAGTGGAGTGCTACAATGGAAGGCTCATAGATGGAATAACCAATGCAACATGACCAACATATCTCCCATGAGATATACTCACCCTCATTGAAGATCAGTGGTAAAAACAAGGTTAAACATTGTAGGAACTATTTTGAAAGTTTTTTTGTGACTTAGATGACCAAAATAAATTAATATAAACATTTAAAATAGAGGATGTGATCCACCATTGTTGCAACAATATGTGGGTACATGTCACAAGTCTTCCATTTATTTCTAAATAAAACTAACAACACCAACACATCTACTAGAGACAACATTATAATGATAACTGCAACATACTCCATGCTCGATTCCATTGTTTCCCCGTTAGAATTATTATATGATGTCTAATAATAAGAAGGTTATGGTTTTTATTGAATTGATTATTATGATGTAGAATGCATCTTTTTTTAATATGTTTTTTTGTATGTTAGAAGTGTTGGCACACTTACTTATACTTAGGGGGGGGGTGTGAATAAATATAGGAATGTTTTTACTTTTCTTTAGAATATTTATCAATTTGTTACTTTACCAACTATGAGATTTTAATGAAAATATAAACAACCATACAAACATACAATCCACATTGCACATAGATTTAATGTGAAAAAACCAAATGGGAGAAAACCACAAAAATTTTCTTTATAAAATCATGTAGGCACCAACCTACTATTACAATATTTGCATGCACCAACCTGTTGTTATAATGTTTGTAGGAACCAACCTACAAGAGACACCAATCCTCCTAAGCACCAACTCAACAATAATGTTTGTATACACCAACCTGCATGAGACACCAATCTCCTTGGTCAAGCACCAAATCAACAACAATGATTGTAGGAACCAACCTACATGAGACACTAATCTACTTGAATAAGAACTAAATCAACATCAATGTTTGCAGGAACTAACCTATAGGATACACAATCCCCTTGTCTAAGCACCAACTTAGCAACAATGTTTACAGACACCAAACTGCATGAGAGCAATCCCCTCAAGTTGCCAATAATATCCAATTGAATCTTTACTTAAAGTATTCACCTATACAAATCAACTTCTCTGTATCTACTATCACATCACTCTCCACCAGTTTACATTCTATATGAATTCAGAAATTCCTTAGACCTTACACCTCCTAGCCACCCTTAGAAAATAACATTATTCTCTTTTATATTTTCTTCCATTCAAAAACCTCTGAGCCTCAGAGATTCTCTTCCACTCTCAATTACACAATCTCAGAACTTCTCTCTTACTCAAAATTATCAAGACATCATTATTTATATGTGATACCATACACTAAAATTTGTCCACATATGCCATAAATCATGCTCAATAAGTCAGCTCCAATTTCCAATCTTCCTCAAAACTGGGCTATCAAAACACTTCCATGAAAATTGGTCTCAATATTCTTCTGCTGCATACAATATGTTCATGGGCCCCTATCACTCAACCACCATTGGATCCGATCCTTGAAAAAATCATGATCATTGAATTGTTCTCCACCCAACAAAACACACAACATGACTTTGACACTCATGAGCCTTCCAATATAGTTCTTTGATTTGATCTCTTTCCTTAGATATGAAGGTCACTAGGCCTATTGGGCCCCTGGCCTTCAACCATCCACCTTCATTATTAAAATATATGATATACTCATGTGATCCAATCTTCTTATGACATGTGGTCCAGTTACAATGCAACATGACCTCAACACTCAACCACCATTCGATCCATCTCAAATTCAATCTTGACCATTGATCTGGTTCTCCACATCACTTAACACAACCTCATCGCACAACCACCATACGATCAGATTGAGAATAAGTCTCAACCATTGATCTCATTCTTGGGATATTGGGACCATTGGGATATCGCATCCTCGAGCCTTCAACACTCATTAATCCTTCAACCATTCATCCAATATTTGAAATATTGGTGTGACATGGTATACAAAAGGGATTCATATACATGTCTTGATTGACATGGAACTGTACAAAGTCTAACACATGGCATTGTATTTGGTTGTTGAAATCACCTCCATGTGGATATGACTTGCCACCTGAGTTGGACCACCGTGTATCGGTCCCTCGGGTATCGACACCTTAGGGATTTAACACCACGCTTCCTCTTTCTCCCGATCTCTTGATATCCGATATCTCGATATCATGGATCCCACTACTGGGGAACTAAGCCACCAGGATATTGGGCCCCTGATCCCCTAAAAATTTAACATTTAAATATTTCTCTCCAGTCATCTGATATGTGATATATTACCCAGGCCATTATGTTGATGTGACTCTTACATGGCCACTGGATCTTATGTGGTATCTATGTGTCTTTCTGTACTGTATTGGATACTTACATGGCATATGACATGGACACTACTTGGCTCAAGCATGGTTGTTGATGTGGCATCAGAGCTTTCCCCCTGGGTATCGACCCTCCGATACTTTGGAACTGTGCACACACTTCATTCTTTCAATATCCAATACTTTGATATCGGATGACCGGGGCATGTGGGATATATCAATTTTTATACTCAAGCCTTCAATGCATGCCTGCGCTCCCTCTATTCTCTTTGATTTCATATCTCATTGTATGAATTTTTTGTCCTCTGATTCCCAGACAAGGTCATCTCATATAGCTTCCAATTTCCTCTTCTCTTCAGACTTGTTCATCCCTTTAGCACATGCTCGAGGCTGAGATTTCTTTGCATCCTTGGTCTTCTACAAACCGTGATTTATATACAACCAAACCTTTCCATGGGGTTTTATTGTTATTCAAAATATGATCTCTCTACCATAGAGCTCTTCACTTCCTTGATCTCACTCCTCTATTTGCAGGGTCGTCGTTGTCTCATACTCCTCGTACCTTTGTTGGCCTAGTTATACAATTCGGGTGCTTCTTCAGCCTATTCTTTGGTTTTATCATTCTCCCCCTATTATATCTCATTCCTCAGTTTCTTCTTTATATGGATAAACACATAGATCCCTCACATCTCATAGAGATATTTACAATCATCCTGCCTTCAATAACATAGGGTAAACATATAGAAATTCATCAACCCAACACATAGAGGCATTCACAGTCTTTGAGATCAATGACATCATCATACACCAATCCATCTCCTTCTTTCTTTGACATCAATGAAATATTTTTTCCTAACAATCCCCCCCTTTGTCATTGATGGCAACACTTAGTCATTTCTAATGCTCTCCAAGTTTGCAGTTTCTCCTTCTACTCTTTACTCTCCCCCTTTGACATAAATGGCAAAGGGATTTTCTCCCCCTTTCACTTAATATGTATTCTCTGCTCTGTGACTAGCACCATTCTCTCTTTCTACAACTCCACCTTACAATGTAATATTCATTTTCTGCTTAGTAGATGACAATCTTCTTGCCTTTTCTTTGGCTCCCCCCTGAGCTTGTGCTTCTCCATGAAACTTTTATCATATCCTTGTTCTTTTTCTGCAGGCTCCTTTTGGAAAAATCATCTTCATCAATATCCTTTGACATAACAAGTCACTTAATACAATAAACTCCTATGGCGAATTCACAAAGGATTATATCAACATATTCAAGTACCAACATTATATATTTATTTCCCAATTTTCATTTTCTTCCAATTAATTGGAATGCATAACCAAGAGAGTCATAGGTTATGTGATCAACTCTTCATATTTGGATCTTGCCTTCCATTTTGTTTTTATTGTCCATTTGCAACTTATCAAATCTCAATGTTCCTTGATTCTTCAAGATGTTGTATGCCTTCATATCTTTTAAGGGATCATCTAAATTTTTATTATCATCATACTAATTCATTTCTGTAAGCAACATCAATATCCAATCTTTCTAGATACTCACAACAAATTCATCAAGGGTTTCATCATATTCACTTTATTTGTATAGAGATGCCATAATGTTGTTCATAAACCCCATTGATGCAAGCTGCCCTCGACGGCGTAGTCGCTCTCACCAGGACCTTCAACAACTCGGCTCAAAGAGTTAAAACCTCTTCGAACTCCCTCAGGAATCCTTTACCCACAGTATACTTCTCGACGATCTCCCTTCCTCCAGTCGGGAAATCGGGTTTCGCGGATTTGTGAACCTTGTGCGCACCTTCCGTGCAATATGAAACCCCGAATCCTGATCCCCGATGTCAATGGTCAACACTTCTGTGTATCGGGGATTTCCCTTTTGGGAAATTGGCAGATGAAAGGTGACGATTTTCTCACCTTCCAAAACCCCAAACGTCGATGTGCGATGCCACGTGCTATCCTCCGCTCTGTCTCCGTGGGACCCGTCGCAACTCGGGGCTTTACTGTTTCTCCGTGCTCCCTTCGACTTCAAAAACACCAAAGTACCGAGTCCCGACTCCTTGGTATCTCATGCCACCTGTCCCTCCGATGACCGACGGCTCTGATTTAAATCAGGAAATCGCAACTCGCGAGTTCAAAGTGCATGCAACTCTTGCACATGCCAAACCCGATATGCCGAAATGCGATGGCAAATGAGTTCCACTGTGCTTGGAGGTTAACTCTTTCTCAAGAGTTCATGTCGTCGATTCTCTTCCCCTTGAAGAGTTCTTCACTCCGAAACTTCTCCTGTTCGGGCTTCACCTGGTTCTGTTTCACAATACTTGTAAGGAACTCTCCCTCCTGAGCTTTCACCAAATTTCCACTCAGAATCACTCTGGTTTCAATTCTTCCATAACATTACATACGCAGCATATGAAAGAAGTAAGTAATAGGAAGCCAATATGCAAAGGCACAAGGCCAACAACACACAGAAAATAAACACGTCCATGAAATTGAATCAGGGCTTCCCTATTCTCCTCCTCCCACACTTTCCTCCGAGTCTTCAATTACCCATGCACTTTACCTGCACGATATGAATAAACCCACACAACTTCTGGGCAAATGAGAATGAGAGTTAATCTGTCCAACCACCTCAATGCACTCTATGCGGAGGAATTTCACTACACTCTATGCAGGAATCTCCTGTCTTAGACAGAGGAACAATTTAAACTCATTCTCTCATTCCCTCATATTTCAAACCTGCCATGCAATCACATATGCAGCATATAGACAATAGGCAAAACAGGAAGCAAATATGCAACAACATAATATCAACAACACACAGAGAATAATCATAGCCATGAAATTGAATCAAAGCTTTACTATTAATTCAATATCTCTACATGGGAGTTCTTCAACAGTTCTCTGAGTTGCTCTCTTCCTGCTTCTTCTCCCTTTCAATGCTGAATAATAATCTCAATTATATAAGGAGGGTGCCTATATTCGTTTTCCCTCCTGGAAGTGAAACGGTCTAATCTACAGCTAACCCTATCTACTAGCATTTAAAACTATTTAATGTCTCCCTATCTATAATAAAATACAAGTGCCCTTAGCTTTGAACGCCTTTAGTTAAACAACGGCGCAACAATATTCAAGTTATTCAAAAAGGTATGCACTGGTGCTGTCCAGCTGTTCTTCTCCTTATCCCCGCGCTACTCATTTCATGACGTCGTAGATGCTCCTACATCATACTCCTTGGCTCAAAAAGATTTCATGGGCTCCTGTCCTTGAGCTCCTGCACAGTCTACCCATGCTTCTAAATCACTACTTCTGTTTCCCAGCTGGCATCCTCCACTGGGTGATTTTTCCATTTCACCAGGTACTCAAAATATTGCTTTCTCCTGGTCTTCCTTCCAACTCTTTTATCCAGTATGCACTCCATCTTTGGCTTCTGTGCGACTGGAAATTGCTTCTGCCACTGGATTACTGGTGGTTCATCAGTTCCAGTGCCTGCCTCTTCAGTCCTGTAGGGGTATAAGTCCGAAATGTTGAAAATCATTGATATCCCGATGCCCCCCGGCAATTCAAGCTCATATGCATTCTCCCTGAACTTTCTCAGGACTCTGCATGGCCCGATTTTCTTCATCTTGAGCTTGTTGTATGTTCCTCTCAGAAACCTTTCTTTCCTTAGGTGCGCCAGAACCATGTCACTGACTTCGAACTGAAGCTGTCTTTTTCTCTGATCAGCTCTGCGCTTATACTCCTGGTTCGATTTCTGCAGCCGCTGCTTCACCTCTACGTGAAGTTCTTGCATCACCTCAACGAACTCTTCAGCTCTCGCGCTGCTAGTTTTAGCCTGCTCTGGCTCCCTGAGTTCAGATACTCCTCGCAGCTGTGTCCCATAAAAAATTTGAAATGGGCTTTTACCTGTACTCTGATTCACAGAATCGTTGCACGCAAACTCCGCCTGTGGTAGGATCTGATCCCAACTGCTGTGATGCTCGGTCACCAGGCTTCTCAACAGATTCCCCAAGCTTCTGTTGACTACTTTGGTCTGCCCATCTGTCTGCGGATGGTAAGAATAACTGAATGCCAAGTCAGTCCCTAGCTTCTTCCATAGCATCCTCCAAAAATGACCTATGAATTTGGTATCCCGATGCGAGACTATGCTCCTGGGCAATCCATGCAATCACACAATCTCTTTGAAAAATAAGTTCGCGATGTGGGTTGCATCGCTGGTATTATGACACAGAATGAAATGTTCCATCTTCAAAAACCTGTCCACCACCACAAATATGGAATCAACCCCTCGCTGCGTTCTTGGCAAACCCAACACAAAGTCCATGCTAATGGCTTTCCATGGCCTCTCAGGTATGGGAAATGGCTGATAGAACCCTGTGTTCTGATTTCGGCCCTTTTCATGTTGACATATTCTGCACCTGTCAACAAACTGCTTTACATCAGTGGGCATGCCAGGCCAATAATAAGATTCGCTCAGCTTGGAAAAGGTCTTATTGTGTCCGAAATGACCTACTAAACCTCCACTGTGATTTTCCTTCACCAAATTCTCTCTCATAGAGCAATCGGGAATGCACAATTGATTTCCTTTAAACAACAATCCATCCTGGGTCAGGTAGTCAATCCACGGACTCCTATCCCTGAGAACTGGGTTCTCGACTGCTTCGTATGCCTTGCCAAAGTCTGAGTCACCTGCATACATATCTTTCAGATTCTCAAAGCCCAAAGTCTTGACCCTGAATTCTTGCAGTAATAAACATTTTCTGCTCAAGGCGTCAGCTACCTTGTTAGCAGTCCCCGAAATGTGCTTTATCACAAATGTGAAATTCTACATGTATTCTACCCACTTCGCATGCTTCTTATTGAGCTTCTCCTGCTGACTCACGAACTGCAATGCATGATTGTCACTGTACAGAACAAATTCCTTGGGTATGAGATAATGCCTCCACTTTTTCAATGCCTGTATGATGGCATAGAACTCTTTATCGTATGTGGAGTATTTCAGCTTTGCATCATCCAACTTTTCACTATAATATGCTACAGGTCGGTCATCCTGACTCAAAACCCCTCCAACAGCATATCCACTAGCATCACACTTCACCTGGAAGGTTTTCTGAAAATCTGGCAGCACCAGAATTGGCTGCTCAGTAATCCTTCGCTTCAACAAATTGAAGCTCTTTTCAGCCTCTGCTGTCCAATGGAAAACCTTATGTCGCTTCTTCACAGTGTCCATCATTGCTGCGCTGATTCTGCTGAAATTTCGAATGAACTTTCGGTAGAAACTAGCCAGTCCATGAAAGCTCCTTACCTCAAAAACATTCCTCGGCGATGGCCAATTCCTGATTACTTCAACCTTCTCAGGATCCATCTTCAATTCATTTGTCGAGATTACAAAACCCAAATAAATGAGTTCCATCTGCATGAAGGAACACTTCTTCAAATTGATCAACAACTTCTCCTACTGTAGTCTTCTCATCACAATGGCCAAATGCCTCAGGTGTTCAGCCTTGCTCTTGCTGAAAATCAATATGTCATCCAAGTATACGACCACAAATTTGCCAATGAATTCCTGCAGGACTTCATTCATCAGCCTCATAAAAGTGCTTGGCATGTTTGTCAAACCAAACGGCATGACCAGCCATTCGTACAAACCCTCATTTGTTTTGAATGTTGTCTTCCACTCATCTCCCTCTCTCATCCGGATCTGATAATATCCGCTCTTGAGATCTATTTTGGAAAAGTAATTTTCCCCACTCAGGCAATCCATCAGATCATCCATTCTCGGCAGTGGAAACCTGTATTTGATGGTAATTTTATTAATCTCCCTGGAGTCTGTACACATCCTCCAGCCTCCATCCTTCTTTGGACTTAGTACCGTTGGAACGGCACACGGACTGAGACTCTCTCTGACCAGTCCTTTATCCTGCAGATCTTGTACCTGCCTTTTGACTTCCTCATTCTCCTAAGGTGTCAACCTGTACACTTCCTTATTCGGTAGACTTTCTCCGGGTATGAGGTCAATGTGGTGACTCACACTCCTCATCGGTGGCAACGAACGAGGTAGTCCATCCACGATGATATCAGCGAACTCTCCAAGTAGTTCCTGAATGTCTTCCGGCAAGTCGTCCACTCTTGTGCTTGTCAGGAAAATTCTTGGCTTCCTAAAAACAAAGAATTGTGGATCCTCATCCTTCTCCAGCTCTGTGAGAAGTTCCTTCCCACTCATGAGAAGTATGGTACTACTCACTTCCGGCTTCACTTCCTTATCCTTTACCGGATGTAAGGTATGTGATCTCCCATCCTTCTCCAAGGTGTATGTGTTCATTCTCCCATTATGAACAACATTCCTATCATACTGCCATGGTCTACCCAATAAAACATGACAGACATCCATGGGAATGACATCACATAGAATTTCATCCCTATATTCACCCATTTTAAAATTGACCAAGCATTGCCTTGTAACACATACCTGGTGTCCTTTCTGCATCCATGTCACCTTGTATGGACTCGGGTGTTTGTTCGTTTTCATCTCCAGCTTCTCCACCATCTCGGTCGAAATGAGATTATCGGTGCTTCCGCTGTCCACTATGACCTTGCATTTCCAGCCCTTGGTCTTGCAAGTCATCCGAAACAGTCTACATCTCTACGCTGAGCTGTCCACCTCTTTCTCAGGTTTCAAGAGAGCCTTGTGCATTGTCAGTGACTTCCCACTTCCAGTGTCTTCACCCTCAATGTCACGCCTCTGCGCCTCAGCGACGTGGGCTTTTCCTCTGTCCATATTCCTTTCTGGACAGTCCACGTCTTTGTGTCCATCTTTTCCACACATGAAACATGTGATAACTCCTCCACGACCTCTTCCTCTATCTCGGGTACGAGGAATTATGTTGGCGTCAGCATATCTGCCACCCTGCTCAGTATGCTGCCTCTGTTGTGAGGTTCCACCTCTTTCAACTCTACCCTGAGGCTTCTGAGTTCTTTCTTGGGCAACCGTCTTACCCTTGGGCTGGCTCCTGCCTCGCCCTCACTGTCCCTACTTACGACTCAGCTTCTCTTCGGCCTTCAGAGCCATCTGGTACGCATCCTCAACCATCCGGATGGTGACCATGCTCAATTCATCCTGAATGTCATACCTAAGACCATTCAGGTATCTCACCACCTTTTCATCATCACTCTCTCGATGACCCGCTCTGATGTTGAGCCTGTAGAACTCCTCGGTGTATTCTCTCACCGTCATC
Source organism: Picea abies (assembly GCA_900067695.1). Taxonomy (NCBI): domain Eukaryota; kingdom Viridiplantae; phylum Streptophyta; class Pinopsida; order Pinales; family Pinaceae; genus Picea; species Picea abies. Next base: position 14,936 of record CBVK0101356737.1, on the reverse strand, counting down.
AGCTTCTGTCTCAGGTTCTGCATGTGCCTGAACAGTGTGATCTGGTAATCTCTCGGGATGAACTTCGCCTTCATCTTAGTGATCATCCGATCCCAGCTCTTGATCTTCTATTTTCCTTTAGAACGCCTGTCCGCCTGCAGCTCGTCCCACCATAAGGCTGCATGTCCTTTTAGCTTGGTAACAACATGCCTTATTTTCTTGTCTTCTTCGATATCTTCGTAATCGAAGTATGCATCCAATTCTTTGATCCAATCCAACAATTTCTTTGCATCTAGAATTCCCTCATAGACGGGAATGTCCATCTTCGTCTTCGAGCTCATCCTCGAAATGGCTCTAATCATCCTTTCGGTTGATGCATCCTCTGCTGTGACTTCTTCTTCAGCATGTCCAGCTTCCTCTTCAATCTCGGGATCACTAAACTCTACTGCACCAACACCATGTCTTTGGGTGGTCTCCATTTCTTCAAGTCTAGCTCGGAGATCTCTCATCTCTCGCTCTATCTCAGCATTTCTTGCTGGCCTACCCTTTCTTCGGGCATCCCTGTCCTCACGATCAGGAGATTGCCTCTCTCTTCTGGGTGGCATGGTGAAATCTACTTCTCTCTCCTACCTGAACAAAGAGAGCTCCACTTCCAGCTTTGATACCACCCTGACGTAAGTCGTGAGTATCAGAGTGCTTTCCTTCCCTCCTTCACTCCTCTCGCTTGAAATATATAGACAAGATCTTCAGGCTCTGATACCACCCTGATGTAAGCTTCCCTCGATGGTGCAGTCGCTCTCACCAGGACCTTCAACAACTCGGCCCGAAGAGTTAAAAACTCTTCAAAATCCCTCAGAAATCCTTTACCCAAAGTATACTTCTCGGTGATCTCCCTTCCTCCAGTCGGGAATTCAGGTTTCGCGGATTCGCGAACCTTGTGCGCACCTTCTGTGCAATATGAAACCCCGAATCCTGATCCCCGATGTCAATGGTCAACACTTCTGTGTATCGGGGATTTCCCTTTCGGGAAATCGGCAGATGAAAGGTGACGATTTTCTCACCTTCCAAAACCCTGAACGTCGATGTGCGATGCCACGTGCTATCCTCTGCTCAGTCTCCATGGGACCCGTCGCAACTCGGGGCTTTACTATTTCTCCGTGCTCCCTTCGACTTCGAAAACACCGAAGTTTCGAGTCCCGACTCCTCGGGATCTCATGCCACCTATCCCTCTGATGATCGATGACTCCAATTTAAATCGAGAAATCGCAACTCGTGAGTTCGACGTGCATGCAACTCTTGCACATGCCAAACCCGATATGATGAAATGCGATGGCAAATGAGTTCCACTGTGCTTGGAGGTTAACTCTTTCTCAAGAGTTCAAGTCGTCGATTCTCTTCCCCTTGAAGAGTTATTCTCTCCGAAACTTCTCCCGTTCGGGCTTCACCTGGGTCTGTTCCACAATACTTGTAAGGAAATCTCCCTCCTAAGCTTTCACCAACTTTCCACTCAAAATCACTCCAGTTTCAATTCTTCCATAACATTACATATGCAACATATGAAAGAAGTAAGTAATATGAAGCCAATATGCAAAGGCACAAGGCCAACAACACACAGAAAATAAACACGTCCATGAAATTGAATCAGGGCTTCCCTGTTCTCCTCCTCCCAGGCTTGCCTCTGAGTCTTCAATTCAACCTGCACTTCACCTGCATGGTCTGAATAAACCCACACAACTTCTGGGCAAATGAGAATGAGAGTTAATCTGT
>CBVK0101356734.1:0-12866 GCA_900067695.1 Picea abies | reverse complement strand
ATATATATATATATATATATATATATATATATATATATATATTTTCCTATCTAGTTTTTTAAGTTTTTTCTGTAATCTTTTTTAATATAAATTTGTTTTTTAATTATTATTTTTTTTAATTTCAATTCTTTTCTTTTTCTTATTATATGTTTTTTTAGTTTTAAATTTATCAAACAAAAAATTATATTTTTGTTAAATAATTAAAAATAGTGTTATTTAACTACAAGGAGACATAATTATATGAAGAATCTTGATTTCAAAAAAGTAAATGGTATACAACATTTTTAACATTGAAAGAATCGTGGAAAAATGATTAAAAACACAGTTAAAAAAATGAAAATTTTGAAAATAGATGAAAATATAAGCATTTGAAAAATAATGTGGATAAATTATGGATAAGAATATTTAAAATATCAAAAAAAATCTAATAAGAAAGGGGAGTGCTACTGGTAGCACAACTTTTCAAAACAAGGTAAAAATTGTGACCCCCCAAAAAAAACGAGAACTTTGTAGAGTTCTAGTTAAGTTGGTAACTATGTTAGGAGGGGTATTGTTTTCTCTGTGAATCTCAAAATTTTGAGTTAAGCCAACTTGAAAACAAGAGAAGGAAAATTCTTTTGGATGAAGAGAAAGAGTAACATTTAAAGAGAACGAAAATTTGTCTTTAGGTGGGAGATGATAACACCAAATGTTTCCATAGATTTGTGAACTATATGAAAAATATCAACTTAGTCTGGAAGATTACAAAAGAGGATGTCTCGTGGGATACAAATTTTCGTGATATAGAAGTTGAAAGTGTCAAGTACTTTCAATCTCTATTTAAAGATAACTCTCGAGCTACCATAGATGTTATCATACACTTATCTAGTTTTTTTCCTATATTTGTGGAACCAGAGGACAATCAATCCCTCATGGTAGAGGTGGGGAAAGAAGAGTTTCTTAGTACTCTACATAGTTTCCAAAATGACAAAAGTTATCTTCTCGGCTAGATGGCCTCCCTATTGAATTCTTCCTCAATTGATATGATTTCATTAAAAATGACCTCAAAAGAGCGGTGGAGGCCTCACGAACCTACTGAAAAGTATTGGTAGCTTTCAATACCATGCTTATAGCACTCACCCTAAGACCAAAAATCCAACCTACTATGAAAGCTTCCGACCTATCTCACATTACAATAGCATTTACAAGATAATCTCAAAAATCAGCTCTAGATGAATGAGGGAAATTCTTTCTTGACAGATCTCCCTTGAGTAGTTTGGGTTCCTGGAAGGGAGACAAATACATGAGGCGGTAGGGGTTTCCCAAGAAGCACTCCACTTGATAAAAATCAAGAATTTAAAGGCAGTGACAGTCAAGGTGGAACTCTCCAAAGAATTCAACAAAGTAAGCTAGTTATTATTATGCCTTATCCTTATTCATTTGGGATTCAACTTCCAGCTTGTCTCACGGGTAATGAGTTGAATAAGCTCATTCTCCTTCATTGTTCTAATCAATGAGGCAACACCATATTTTTTCAATCTTGAAATAGGAATCCAACTGGTTTGTCCCTTATCCTCGCTCCCTTTTCTTTTAGTAGCAAAAGGGCTCAACAAGTCCCTTACGAAAACCTCGGCAACTAACACCTTCAAAGGTATCTTAGTTTGTCATTATGGTCTCAATAAAATATTTTGTTAACAACATCTCATCCTATTCCACTCCGAGTAACTACTTCCCCATCCATATTGATGGTTTGGTCCATTTGTTACATGAATATTTTGATTTTTGATATTATTTCGAGTAGAAGGTACCACGTTTTGTATTTCTCAACCATTGTTTATTGTGGAACATGCTAAAATAAATATTTGCTCTCTAATTCATTTCACGCTCTTAGTATTTTACTTCCTTGTGTCTACCATCATGTCTCTCATAACCCATTCTATGTCTACAACATGTATTATGCATGATCTTTAAATTTGTGATTGCAATTCTAAAAAACATGATGTTAACAATATCTCAACTTTTTTCCAGGGAAAAAAATTCGCTCAATTATATTAAAATCATATAATTTTTTTACAACATCAAAACTTCTCCAATAATTATTTTCCCCATCTGATCAAAGAGATAGACAAAAAAACTATTTGTGTCCCATACAAAAAAACTTTCAGTCCTTCTCAAAGGAGTATTCAGGAACTCCTTAGAAGGAGAAATTAGAAAAAAAAAATCTACTTCAAGTAGATAGGACTAGACTTGATCAAACCAAAATATACAAAACAGGAGAAAAATCACAGAGAACTCAAAAGAGATTGTGATGACTAGAAGCTAGTGCTTCCAAATTAATGGATTATGAAGAGTCTTTCTAGACTCATCGCTCCATTTGACCAATTTTGAAGATGTAGATTACCTTCAGTATCCTCCAATGCTTGCTTTGATAAAGAGTCATCTTCCATGTTGAAATTTATGTATATGTGCTGAAAAGCTAATTTGTGAAATCTCCCAGTCATCTTTATAATTCTATCTTTCCAACCCTCCAAAGTGCCCACCTGTAAGCTGCCTTCTTTTTTCAACCAGTCAATAACCACTTTTGAGTCACCTAATAAGTGAAAATAAAAAAGTTTTAAATACTCACCGATCCAAAGAGATGTTCGGGCCCCCATTAGCTCCGCTTTTGTATTGGTACCTTTGCCACAGTTTAGTTTCCATTTGTAGGCAGTCTCCTTTTGAAATTTAATAATTCCCCCAGCTCCACACATACTCCCATCCGACTTGGCTGCCCCATCAAACTAGGCCAGCGTCGTATTCAAATCGATAGAGATCAAAATATCCTTTGGTAACTTATCTTTTGGATTAGAGGTCTTGCAAAGGGGATGAGCTAGGATTTTATAAAGCACTGTCTTCACAAACGGTTTAGTATCCTCGAACAGAGCTTTATTCCTCTCTTGCCATATATACCAAATAACATAGGCTGCTAAATACGAAGGGACTGATTTGTCTTTTGTCCAGTTCTTCATGCAATCCACAAGAGTAATCCTCGTCCAGCTCCTTTTTAAACTTAGTTCCTAAATAAGAGCATTCCAGACAGAATTAGCAATAGGGCAGGAAATAAAAATGTGTTTTATAGATTCAATATTCGCTTTACACAGTGAGCAGTATCTAGGGCCTGTCCAGCCTCTTTTCTGAAGAATGTCCCAGGTTAAGATTTTTCTTCTAGGTCCAACCAAGAAAAAACTTTAACCTTTAGCTGAATTTTCAACTTCCATAAATTTTGTTTCCAGAAATCCACTTTCATTATTCCTTTCGCCGAGATGATACTAGAGTAGATGTTCTTTGCCGAGGGAATACCAGAATTTTCACCGCCTAACCACAAGAGAGTATCCTTCTTTTCTTGGATTAATGCACCTAACATTGATAATGCACTTCTATACACATTCCATTCTTGTGCAAAGTCTCCTGTTAAGTTCAGTTCATTACTGCTGAGCCAAGAAGAAAGTAAATCACGTTCATCTGAAAACTTATATACTTGTGCAAGAGTGGTAATTTTTTTATCCTTTAAGGTCATCAACAGATTGCTCGAAAGGAAAGAGAAGTCCCCCAAGCCCAATATTCTATCCTTTCCCAAAAGTATAGAGTGCCCATCTCCAGGGATCCAACTTAAACCATGCAGAATCAAAAATAAAACTTTTGAAAGTCCTGACCAGATTCGAGACAAACCATTATTTTTAAAAGACTTACTTCTGAACCAATTAATGACAGATGTCTGAACAAGGTATTTATCCAAGATGACTCGGTGCCAGATGCCTTACCCCATAAGAACTCTCCAACAAGTACTAGCTTCTAGGGACTTACTGAAATAAAAAATGTTACGAATTCCCCACCCCCCGAAGGAAAAAGGGAGAGATAATATTTCCCAATTACAGAGATGTATCGCATGGGAGACACCATTTCTTTTCCAAAGGAAATTAAACATGTGCGTTCTAAAGAGTTTCAGAACCGATCCCGAAACAATTTCTAGTGACATCCAATAAATGGGTTGGTTGGAGAGCACAGCTTTCAAAAGTGTGAGGCGCCCACCTAACGAGAGCCACCTATAGCACCAATTGTTTATCTTCTTTTCCACTTTTTTAATCAACCAGTACCAATCCTCCAAGCATGAAGCTCCAGCTTTCAGATAAAAACCAAGATATTTAAAGCCCTGCTCTAACTCAAGAAAATCATAAGGAAAGAGTGCTTTGAAAAGTAACAGTTCATGATCGGTCAGCCCAAAATGGTGGAACGTAGATTTTGTTACATTAATCAAGAGACTTGAAGTCAAACTAAAAAGTTTGAGAACTTTATCTATTTCCCACCACTCATGAATTGTAGCACCTGTCATTATTATAACATCATCCACAAAGAGAATGTGAAGAATTTTAATGGACTTTGAAACCTGAATACTTGGCAATTTACCTTCTCTTTGGCTATCTTTGAGTAATAAGCTCAGACTTTCCATCACCAAAATAAACAGGAGCAGCAAAAGGGGACATCCTTGCCTCAAACCCCGAGTACTTTTGAAGAAATATGTGGCTTCACCATTAATCAAGACAGAATAAGAAGAAGATACCACACAGTTCATTATCCAATTCATCATTTTACAATCCAATCCTATTTGTAAGAGGAGGATGTGCAAGAGATCCCAATTAACACAATCATAAGCTTTTTGTAGATCCATCTTTAAGAGCAAAGACTTGGATTTTTTCTGGTTTATACTATGAATACATTCGTGAACTGTACCAATCGCATCCTGAATTTGTCTTCACTGCAGAAACCCCAATTGTTCTTCCGAAAGACATATGGAAAGAAAAGGTTTGAAACGATTCGCTATAAGCTTTGAAATAATCTTGTAACTAAGATTACACAATGAAATCGGTCGAAAATCACCAAAATGACGAGGCTTATTCAATTTTGGGATTAAAGTGAGAAAGATAGAATTTAAAGCTCCAGGAATAAAACCCAAAAGTCTAGACTCTTCAATCATATCTAGTAGATCATCTCCCACCAAGTCGGAGAAATGTTTAAAGAATTCCACAGTCCAACCATCAGGGCCTGGACTCTTGTCTACTTTTAGACTAGAAATGATTTTCTTCAGTTCATGTTTATCCACGTGTTTATATAGAATCTCTAAATCTGAATCTGAAATCATATTCGGGAAAAGGGTAGCCACTTTAACTTGGTCATGTTGACTAATGTCCATTTTCTTATTATAAAAACCTTTGAAATAATTAGCAGCTGCTAATTTAAGATTTTTCTTGCCTCTGTGAATAGTACCCTCCTCATCTTGTAAATTTAAGATTTTTCTTGCCTCTGTGAATAGTACCCTCCTCATCTTGTAATTCCCAAATAAACTTATGATTTCTCCTTTAGCTTGCATAGCTATGAAAAAATTTTGTATTTAGGTCCCCACTTTGTATCCAGATAGCACGGCTGCGTTGACGCCATTGTTCCTTAATGTCCTTTAATATGGTATTCCTATCCCTTTCTAAATCCTTTAACAGGAAATCTCTTAGATTCAGACAAAACCCCTCTGACAAATTTTGAAGTCTATAGGAGATTTCATGTTCAAGACTATATAGCCTTGCATTCTTTAGGCTATTATGAGACTTTAGCCAGCATTTTGTATTCTTTTTTAGGTCTTTTAACTTCCAAACCATCCTCTTTTGTTTACAAGGTTCCTTAAGATACAAGGGATCAATCCACAGTTTATGAACTAAAGTAATAAAATCTTTGTCTGTCCTCCAAACTGGATTGAACTTGAAAGATATTGCTTTATACACAGGCGGTAACTCCAGTTGAAGAAATATAGGCACATGATCAGAGATAAAAGGGAAATCAACCCAAGATCTAAAAATTCCACTGGTTAACACTAAATATTCAGAGAGAAGAAATCGGTCCAGTCTCTTTGCTATGAAGGCTTCACCCACTCTGCCATTCATCCACGTGGGAACCAATTTCCCCGACTGAATATCAACAAGATTGTTATTGCTGAAAAGATTTGTAAAGAAAGTGTGCAATGTACCAAGGTTTGAAATGCTACCCCAGCTTTCACCATCATTCAAAGTCAAATTCAGATCTCCTGCTAAAACAAGATTTTTCAAAGAGAGCAGGCTTGTTGCCTCTACTTTTTCCCAGAAGGGCTTGCGCTCGGTACACGACCCATAAGTATTAAGAAGATTATAAAATCTTTTAGAAGCAAGACAGTAACCTGCCAGTCGAATACCACCACAAGTTAGGAGGGCACCATATTAAAAAAAGATGGATCCCATGTAGCTAGTAACCCTTCGTAAGTACCAACTGAATTGACCGCACAAACAAGCCACTTTGGCCTCAACAGTTGAAAGAAACATCTCGCCTTGTCAGCATTAACTAAGGTCTCCTGAGAAAAAAACAATATTTGGACGTGTTCTATCCAAAACACTATGAACTGAGGCAAGTTTTAGGATGTCTCTCGTCCCTCTTAGGTTTAGTGAGAGAACTAACATCACTTTGTTCTTACCAAGGCCTTCAATGCTCTAAGGGCCTTACCATCAGTAGGAAGAATGGGAGCAGAATCAACTTTTAATTCAGAACTGGACTTTTTTCTGGCACTACAGGTTTTAACAGGGGAGAGCTCAATTCCCATCCCCCATGACCAGGCAAATTCCTTTCCCCATGCTGCGACCGAGACACGAGAACTACTGGCTTGACCACTTTCTACACCCGAGTCAATGAGTTTTTTTCCAAGAAAAGTAGGTAAAGGGGCCGAAGCTTCGCTTCCATGTAGGAAGGGTAAAAAGGAATCTAGAACTGCAGAAAGGGTAGGATCGTCCTCCTCAGATTCCCTATACCCTCAGATTCCCTATACCCAGGTGGCAAGGGTTGGTTGACCAGCAAAGGTTGATTGTTTTCCTGACTATAACAAGTCTCAAGTGGAAAGGAAAGGTCGGAAGAAGAAGAACCACTAGAGGTAGGATCTTCCTCGGGTAGAAAAACAACAGAAGGGTTCACCTGTACCAGAGGAGGAGAAACCAATAGAGTGGAAGGAGACAAAGAGTCAATCCTCCCGGACTGAGCAGAGTTCTGTGGAACTTCAGAAACCTTTAAAGTTAGACTAGGCGACTTAGAGATAGAGTTTTGTAGCCAAGTAAATGAGCTTAATGTGTGACACTCCAAAACAAACAGAGAATTAAAAAAAGTAGGGCAGAACATCTGCAACTTACCAATAGTAGAATCGGTCGGCTCCAAGAAGCATTTATTTATCATGTCAACTCTACTTCCTTCCAAGCCATAAAATCCAGTGTCCAACGAAGAGTCTAGAAGATTACTAAGAAAATCTTGTTCTTCAGATAACTCTTCTTCTTCCCTGATTCCTTGACAGTCTCTTCTCAGATGAGAAGTACTTCTACAAAGACTGCATCTGAAAGGTAACCTGAGGTAATCTAATCTTTTCTTATGGCAACAACCACGCCATTCCACCTCCATAATCTTCAGCAAACCTAGGTGTACATCCATTTCCACTAGAACTTTTGCTACTTTTCTTTGTGCCAACTCCAAATTCTTCATGTCCACCATAATGAAGTTACCCAGATTGTTTCCGATAGTTGTCAACGCACCTTCGTTCCATAAATACAGAGGAAGTCCTGGGAACAATACCCAAATGTGTCTTACCGAGAAATACTCAGTTTCCAGGCTGAAAGCCAGTCTCCACCTTTTGAGTAGAAGGTTTCTCTTCCCATTAATCCACTTCCTACTTAATAGTAACTCTGCATCCTCAGGTGACGCACAAATAATGCCAACCCAGCCTTTTGTTAGGAAAATTATCTCTGGGAGATACCCTAACACTGGAACCCAGATTCTTTCTAACCAAACAGTAAAGTTTTCCACATAAAGGTTATTGCATACCATTCTTCCAACGAGACTGCAAACAACCATTCTACACGATTCTTCTAAATTGACATCATCTCCCAATACTAATCTTTTCACATTACGCTTCACCATCCACTGTTTTCGATGTTTGCGAGCCGACCTGTGCTTAGGTGCGTTTGAACAAAAATGAGAATCACAACACTTAACCGGAGTCCCAGAAGTCGTCTTCTCCTTTGGAACCTTTGAGCTGCAAGTCAGCTTTGAAAGAGATGGAAGGAAGGTGTCCAGAGAAGGTTCAGCTAAAGGTGAAGAGTTTCTAAGAATCAGGTTTTCAGTCACTTGGTTTCCAAGGGGAGGAGTCTCTTTTGACAAAGGCTTCGTAACCTCACCCAGCACAATGTGAGGAGGGTTAGTAGAAACTTCCTTACAGATATCCTCCAAAGGTTCATTTAAAAGAGCATTTATTTCCTTATTAATGGCTTCCATCCACCGACTATCCATCTTACCACCACTTGTAAAGAACTCACCCCAACACAATAAATCAAGGGTTAAGAAACCTCCGAGCCAAAAGGCCAGATCACAACGAGATAACTCATATGACAATAACACACAGAAGAAGTCCACTTGTTCCACACTAAACCTCGAATCGAGACAAGGTGACGTTAGGAAACCAACTACTCCGTCCTGGAGTTCAATTTCCCATAAAGGAAAATAATGATAGGAAAGGTGGTAGAAATTAATGAGACCTAACCCAAACCAAACACTCTAAAAAAATAGAAAATGGTCAGAAAAGCTAAAAAAAGACATCAATATAATAGAAACATACTAACCAGTCCAAAAACCTAAGAAGGTAACCAAAAAAACCTGTCGAGGAAGGGCAAATTTGATCCAGCAATATTCACAAATTTGAAAAAACCCTGGTTCTCGTTTCCCTCCATTTACTCCGAGTTTAACAATATCTCAACTTGATCTTTAAATTTAAATTTATCATTACATTTCTAAAAACATTAAGTTAACAATGTCTCAACTTATTCCACTCCTTAAGTTACTTCTCCATCTTACTAAGTTTGTATTTTTCATTAAACACTAACATAATTTACTTGCAATCATATTATCCATTATCAATATTTAGATGTATATACTTGATATTAACACGATTTCCTTATTTAGATATATAAACTTGATATTAACATGATTTTTAAGTTATCATGTTATTTTCCAAAATATATATATAAATATATAAAAAATATTAAATATTAAAAAAATTATTTTTTTTAATTAAAAAATAAATTAAATTTATATTCTCTTAATTTTTTAAGGTTCCATAAATCATCATCATCCTATATAAAATTAATAATATATTGTTTTTACCTTTACTTTTTTGTTTAACATATTAAATATGACAAATAACAATCAGCTAAATTATAACGTCGAGAAAGACAAAATATTAGTATCCTACTTCACAAAGTTCACTTCATATTGTACCGAAGAAGGTAATAAAAAAGTTAGCGAAATTCATGGAGAAAAAAGTTGTTTACCTTTTAATATTGCTTAAGAATGGACTACAACGTTCGGTTGCGGTACAATGTTAAGTTGAAATCATTTACCATACAATTATGCACATGAAGGTGTGTATTTCTTAAAAAAATAAATAATAAGAAATCAAAAAATAGAGGGCTACAATTAGGCAGTTGAGAAAGTTTAAAATAGTTAATGTGGATGATTTGGATAAATATATAATTAACTAAAGAATATAAATTCATGGAGTTGAATCTGAACATGCTAACATTTTTTAATGAATACACTAAAGAGTGGAGGCATTCCACTAACTTAGGTTTACATATTTTACCATTTCTTCTTGGTTTAGATTGAAAGTGGGCATCCCCACTTTCTCCACACGCTGGGTGATCTCTGCCTCAAAAGATGATTGTGAAAACCATTTGGCCTAAGTGTGTGGTTGACCTTGATGACCAACAAGATATGAATGGTGCTACTATTGTTTGGTGGAATGAGTATGCACATCCAACAAGGTATCTCCGGCCAATGGTGGCTAGAAATTTGGTATATTGTTTGTAGAATGGACAACCTACACTTTGTCCTCCAAAAGAGGAGGCTCGTGTAATTTTAGATTGTAGACATTGATAATATGATGGATTCCTAGGTGAAAAGGCAATTCCAAATTGTACATGTTGTCATTAATATGTTTCAAGATCATATAGGGACCATAGTGCAACAGTTTGAGTTTGTGGTGTTGTTGACCTTTGAAATATTGATTGTTTCACTACAACCAAACACGATGACCCACCTGAAATGATATTGGAGCTGTCCTAAAGAGTCTTATATCATTGTTGAGAGGGGGCCAATGTTGCAACTACCTGGGAATGTACTTGCATGAGCTTCTAAACAAAAGAGGTAGCATTATGTTATTCTTTTCATTGGTGCAAATTGGTTGTAGGTGAAAGAGTAATTGGAACTTCATAAGAAACAAGGGGTCGATAACCAAAACATGCTTCAAAAGGAGAAAATACAATGGAGGGATTCACAAATCTATTGTAGTTGTCTTGTAAAACATGAAGATATGAGTCACATTGTGTACATTGTAAGCATAGTATATACACAAACCATGCACCCAGTTGTTATTTACAACCTTAGTTTGGTCATTCGTCTTAGGGTGGAATGTCGAGAAAAATAAAGATGACGGCTTAATAAAGGCCATAATGTCGTTCACAAGGTACTAAGGAAATGAGAATCGCGATAAAAAATAATAGTGACAGGCAAACCAAAATGCAACAAAACATGAGTGAAGAACAATTGAGTAGTTTGTTGGGAAATAGTAGTTTTGGTACATGGTACAGAGATTGTTATTCTAGAAAAGTGGACAACAACTAGTAGAATGAAATCATATTTATGAAATAAAAAATAGATAACTTAGATGATCTTGACAAAGTCATAATTGAATAAAGGTCGTAAATGCATAGAGTTGAAGCTCAACATGCTTACGACTAAAGAGTGGGCATGTCCCACTATCCTAGGCATATGCACTTTATTGTAATGCATGTACCATTAATAGAAAACGTATGCTTAGCAATGATGAGGCCAACTTGGGTGTACTTGTCTTTCTATTTATTTTCTATGTTGGAACTCATGATATTATCGGCTTTAGTTTGCCAGATGCTTCAAGTCTATTGTAATGTTCCTTTCCAAATGACCATTCTAGGAGAATGACTTAGTGCTCTATCTGATTCTCGCAGGCCCTGATCAATTAGAAAGGGGATTACTTTGCTTATTTTATGTCATTGGGGAGAAAAAGGTTATATTTCTAAAGTGACATTAAATAATTAAGTTTAAAAGGTTATAAAGTGACTTTGAGATTAATACTTAAGAAAACAGTATGTTGTCACTTTAATTATCTAAGTAAAAGGGTAAAAAGGTAAAAGGGTCATCCAAAAAGGGAAAAAGGTCATCAAAGCAAGTGAGAGGGATAATAGAAAGATGAGAGCTCATTCTCTCATTATGTTGATAATTATTGATTTGATTTGGAGATCTCTTGGAGCCTTTGAGGGTTTGGAGTAAACCCTGATTTGGATTGGTTTCGGTGGTGAAATATTCCACCCTAGCTAATTAAGCTTCAGTGGTGAAAGATTCCACCCTAGCCATTGATTGGGAAGGACATCCAGGTCTTCCATTTGAATTTCACTGTTGAGGATTTTGATCTACCTTTTTGCAGTAGCTTGGGGTTTGGAGAAGACACATTATTTCTTATGTAGGCTGAGATATTATTTGGAGGCCGATTTGTTTGAATTGATACCATTCCTTATTATGCAGTCCAAATTCTTAGTGCGAGGAGGTCGATTTACTTGTTTGGGACTGATTTCTTCATGTGGAGGTCGTGAGTATCTTGTAGCAGCTTAGTAACCAATTGCAAGGGCCGAAATTTTGTTGTATAGACCGAGTTTGTTGAGTGGAGGTTGTGTTGCCTCTTGTTGGGGTCGATTCCATTTGGAGGAGGGAAAAAATTCCTTTTGATAAGCCGAGTTGCAAGGCATAAGGACTGAGAACTTGGTGTCTAGGATGATTTTCTTCATCAGGGTCGAGTTTGCTATTTGTTGGGGAGGTGAATCTTCTATTGAAGGGACACACTTCATCACTCGGGTCGTCATTCTTCTTGGACATGTCATATTTCTTCATTGTCTACAACCTATAGTAGTTGGAGAGAGAGGATCCAGTTTACATCAGCAATTGTGACATTATCTTTTCCCTATTCTCACAGATATATCTGTGTACCAATCTTGAGGTCAGATTTGTAATAAATGGGATCAGTGCTACTAAATCTATTTGTTGTTGTAATGCTTCAGACTGATTTGGAAATAAATAAGGAGTCGACTAGTTGTGTTTCTTTGTTGTTACCAGAGTTGATATAGTTGATGTTCATTGGTATCTTTGTTGATATAAATTGCATACCATAAACTTCTCTTTGGCACCATAAACCATATGCTTATGACACAAACATCTTAATAAACCAAATCACTCATATGACAACAACAAACAACGGAATTCTATGTTGGGTTTGAACTTATAGCCCAAGTGTTTGTCAAAATGCATGACCCTGGAATATATATAAACCATTAACAACAATGACAAGAGGGTTTTACAATGGTATTTTTGGATTGTTTTCAAATGTTTGACAAAAATCCTAAACTAGACAATCACCCTTGAACACAAACAACAGTAAGAAAAAGGGTATCTATAGTGGATTTCTAGAATGTTAGCCAATTGTTTGACAAAATGCGTAAACCATCAATGCACTTAAAACAATACAACAGTCAGTGAAGGAGGCTTACAGTTATTTTGGGCTATATCATTATTAAAGTGTTTGACAGAAGTTATAAACCAAGAAACCACTACAACATAACAACAGCATGTAGAAATTTATACCAGCGGGATAGGAGGGTTATTACACCTATATATATATATATCACACTCTGAAGACACCGAAAATCCCCATGTTTAAG
>CBVK0101356732.1:0-19922 GCA_900067695.1 Picea abies | reverse complement strand
GATTAATCCGCAATGGGGATTTAATCCAATAATAATAAGAATGCTCTTCACAGTTACATTATTTCAACAGTGGAGGATTCTTGGATTTCCCCTACACCTCCTTAGACAATAAGGATCCCACAATAGAATCACAATCAAGAGTGTCAGTTGTGCTAAAAATAGTAGAAGTGACTAAGTAATCCCAATATTTAGGAAATGAACACAAAAATGCAAATCCTTTGTCCTCATCATCGATTTTTAAATCCACACTAGTTAATTGGCATATAAGAGTATTAAAAACATTTAAATGATCAATTATTTTGGTACATCCCTTCATATGTAAATTGTACAATTACCTCTTCAAGTAGATTCAATTTGTCAAGGATTTTTTCATATAAAGGCTCTCCATTTTTCTCCATAAGCCTGGTGTTGTTTCCTCTCCAAAAATATTGAACATAACATCATCTTCCAAACATAGTTGAATGGTACTAAGAGCTCGCACATCCATATCTTCCTAGTCCTCATCTATCATATCCGTTGATTTCTTTGTCTTGCCTTCCAAATCCTTATGCAGACCTTGTTGCACCAATAGATCTTGCATCTTGACCTTCCATAGCTTGAAGTTACTCTTCCCATTAAATTTCTCCACCTCTAACTTAACATTCAAGACTTTCACTATTGGCTCTCCACAAAAAGTGGCAGACCAGGCTCCACGGCCTCCACCAAATCGCTAAGCACTCGGCCTCTACCAAATATTAGACACTCACATCAAAAAATGTTTGCAAAGAGACACTTGGCATCCTCCTTGACGACCTTAACCAAAATTAGGGAAAACCTCTGCATGCAGACAAAATGTGGCCTCCAAAGTCTCTAGCATGAAAAAAGATGATCTCCACTAAATCATGTCCTCCATGGCCTCGCCAAAATGAGTAGGGTCAACGGCCTTCAATTCCTTGTGTGGCCACCAGGAGAATGACTCTAGTAAGGAAAACAATTGTTGGAGAAAGTCGTTTTGGAACAAGTTTTTAGGGATCACATAGGAGCAAACCGTGACACAAGTCAACTAAGGAGCAACGCGTGCAAAGGAAAGGAAGACAATTAGTGCATTTTCAAGAATCAGCACGCATAGAAGATGAAAATTGGTTAGAATTAGTTTGACCTTTTGGTCCATTTTGTAATGGGCTAAGCCCTAGTATCAATGTATAAATATGTAATGGGTTTCTGGGTAGAAGGGGGCAGATATGATAGTGAGATTGAATGACAGAAGAGTAGTTCATCCTGTAGCAAGCTTTGGATAGGAGAATGAGCTAAGTGTGCAATGTATGCCTAAATAGATAGGGAATTTTGGGTAGAATTGAGGTATCTTATGTGAGCGTAGTGCGAACTTGTTCCAAGGACTAAATATGAATGAATAATATAAGAATTCGGTCATTGTGAACGTAGCCTGGTTGGGGTGAACCACGTTAAATTCATGTGTTCTGATGTGTTTGCTTCCATGATGTGTAGGTTTAATATGTTTATTGCGCACATGTAATAGATTCTTATGGGTTAATATGAATATGTATTTGATGGTTCCATGCACATGTTGAATGATTAAGTAAGATGAATATGTCATACATTATTACACTGTTATGATTTCATGCATGGGGCATATTGCATGTTGAGTGAATGTTAAGTCAGAATGAATGTTAGAATGGTCTCCATTCCCTTCATGATTGTGGAGGCATGGTTCCTATAGTTCTCCTAGGTACCTTGGGTGAGACTTCACCTACTTGCGGGTGATGCTGAAAGGGCCAATATATTTAGGGTTTTGTTGGTGAATTAATGTTGAACATGGGCCTGCCCACTGCACGCCAACAAATGGTTCTATTGTCGAGACCAGGATCTGCGACTGAGCAGAACGTGGAGACTTACTAAAGAGGAGATTTGACAATGGTTACACACGAAGGAGATTGAGTTTGTTGTAAATTAGATTAAGAACCCACAGATCAACACAAAGAAATGGCTACAAAGGTATGTGTTTACAGATTTGCATGAAATTTTCTTTGCTAATTTTTTGAATATTTTAGGAGAGTGGATCCAGAGATTAGTTGAACAAATCGAAATATTTCACATTGTTGTTTTGAGAAATTGGACTCCTGAATTAATTCGACAATTAAATACTATAATAAATCGGGTATCACACGTAGTTGATTACTGGTTGGAAAGTGTGTTGGGAGGTTATGTTACTGAATTTGCGATAGATGGTACTCATTCTACAGTGTTGTTGAAAGGGAATTCTTAAGGGACCACATGGAATATATATGAAGTCACTATATACTTGGATTAAGATGTTATTGTGTGATAAGGGAGTTATGAACATGGAATCTAATTTCCCTAGTAGCTAAGCGTCTTCACACAAATAGGGGGATTGGGGGATGATCGGGGGATGGTCTAAGCATAAAGAGGGATGAAGAGAAGGAATGAGGACTTGATCGGTTGAGGATGTCGAGAGAAGAAGAGTGTGCAACAAATGAAGAGATTGGAGTATTGCACAGTGATAAGATATTTAGACCAAATAAGAAGAGGATTGTGGCTAAGAGAGAGGGGTAGCACAGTGAGATCGAGGAATGAGACATTAGTGTAATACTCAAGATCAAACGAATTTTGCGCATAGAATAAAATATCTGTCATCTCATTCCATTAGAAGAATATCCCACTCAGATCAGACTCTACGTTGAACCCACGACCTTGTGTTCATTGCCAAGAACTAGGGTAAGATCAGAAGCTTCATCAATTATAGTTAGTAAAAGAAGTAAAGATAGTAGTAAAAGTAGTCGGAGTAGTGGAAGTAGTACATCGAGTCAGAATTAGTTAGTGTTATCAGGAAAGAATATCGTGCAGAACGCGATGGCAGGGGTAGATCCTACTTTAAGAATGCTTGTCTTCCATGGAGCAAGGACAGAGGATCCATAATGAAATTTGTTCATTTGTGAGACAATATGGACTGTGAATAACAACCAAGATGATGATGCAAAGATTGCGCAGTTGGAAACGACATTCAGAGATCGTGCATTATTATGGTACATGAAATGTTAGACTACGACACTTGCATGAAAGACTAGAGCATTGGTAGATGTGAGATAATCCCTATTGAAAGAGTTCCAGAAACCTAAGTTCGAGTCATAGTGCATTACATAGATGAAGGAGATCAAGAAGATAATGAATGAATTAGTGTGGGACTATGATCAAAGAGTCAAGATACTGAAGGATCGGTTGACATTTAAAATTCTAGATGAATAGAATAGGGAGTGGTTTATTGCAGGATTATTGTTGCATATAGGATGCCCTTTGACACAACAGAAGATTGCATCGCAATCAGAAGCCTTATAAATTTCTATGAAATTAGAAGCATCCCCGGTAGGATAAAACAACGTAGGGATGGCTCAAGTTCAGTTCAATTTCATTGTTTGACCCTAGAAAGGAGAAAGAGACATATATGGAAGCAAGGAAGGAAGTGATAGGAATAGAATGGATAGCATTGAATTCAACCACGCCACATTTGTATGACAGACCACCAGTATATGATATGCTACTAGTGTATGGGCATTCAGAAAGGCAAGTTGACAAGGCAAGCACTTTGAAAAGTTTTCTAAAAAGTTGTTTAGAGTTAATGAAGGATGATTTTGCTTTGAGTATGTTGCACGGAATGATCAATCATTTCACCCTAGAGAAAGAGATACCTTTCGCACACAGATCAGTTAACCAGGTGCACCACAAGAAGAGAATGAACGGGGAGTTTTGACTCAATGTGAAAATAGGAAACTACAACATGGACAATGTTATTTTGGATCTAGGTTCTGATGTGAATGTCATCATGAAGAAAACATGGGAAATGATGGGTAAGAAAAAGTTGATATGGTTTCCCATTCAGTTTAAGTTAGAAAATTAGCATAAGATTGTTCCAATTGGAATTATAGCAGGGGTTAGTGTTAACATTGATGGAGTGCGCAGCTTGGAATATTTGAAGTGATCGAGATAGTATATGGTAGCACCCCTTACCTAGAACTACTTAGACTTGATTGAGCCTTTGAAAACTAGACTATCATTGATTTGAATAAGAGATAGATGATATTTGAAGTATAATACTTGAGGGTTACTACGCCATTGAATCCTACTGAAGGAAGAATATATGTAGAACCAGTAAAGGGAAAAGAGCTTGATAACCTATATAACATGACCGCGCAGATGGACGGTTATGTGAATCCTACAGACGATGGTGTACTTAGTTGGAGAAGTATTAGTTCATGCACATCAGATTCAGAAGAAGCTTTGGAGAATTGGCAGTAGAGATTGCATGAAGTGTCTACAAGGAAATGTGCTTGGATTACTTGCATGTTGCGATGGACTGAAACTGAGGTATGTGATCGTCCGAGGTATGACAGACTAACCAATGTAGCTTCTTTTATAAGAGAATTTAAATTGAAAATATCATATTAGTAGAGATTAATAGCTTTAGACGTCACGTTGAAAGCTACCTCAACAAGATGGTGGATTGCGCATAAGGATGGAATAAGAGATTGACAGCAGTGTAGAAGGATATTACAGGTCGAGTTTGGGACAAAGAATAAAGATACTATGCAGAAGTGCACACAATTGAGTTGTTTGATGGAGAATATTACACAGTGTATTGCGACATGGAGTAAAGTACTTGGGCAAGAATGGACACACTTGTTTTTACATACCTTGGACACAATCCCAAAGAATCGGTACTTGGAGCTGGAAGTGCGCAAAGAAACTATAGATTGGGAAGAATTAACTCTGAATTTCAAGGTAACTTTTAGTTTTGAATATTATGCTCCTTTGATTGACTCAGCTTTGCAAGTCATCAAGAACAATATTTTTACATCAAAAGACTCGATAGAACTAGTACAGTATGTAGCGCACATAGATCTTATGTGACAGTTGAAGAAGTTTTGCATTGTTATAATGTTGTTGAAGAATACCAAGAGGAGGACAAAGATCGAAGAAATGTGAAAATACCAGAAACTAAAGGAGAGAACGTAGTAGAAGGAATACAACTTGAATCGGTCATATATGCAAATCCATTAAGAATGTGCAAAGTAAATATTGGTACAGGAGATAAGCCCAAATTTGTGAACATAGGAGACTATTGGAATGACGAAATTGTTGAGAAGAGAGTTGATTTACTGCACGAATATTAGGACTTGTTTCCGACTACTTTTTCAGAGATGAAAGGGATTGTTGGGGAGTTAGGAGAGATGAAGATTCCCTTGAAGCTAGATGTTAAGCCAGTAAAGAAGAGACCATACAGATTGAACCAGATGTACAAGCAGAAGGTGAAATCATAGATAGAAAAGATGTTGGAAGCTGGGATTATTGAACCTATAGCAGAATCAGAGTGAATTAGTCCAATGGTGGTTTAGGATAAGAAGACTTGAGGGATCAGAATTTGTGTATATTTGAAGAAATTAAATGATGTTTTTTTACATGATCTGTTTTCGACTCCATTTACAGACGAAGTATTGGAGAATGTAGGAGGACATGAAGCTTATTCATTCACTGATGGATTCCGGGGTATCATCAGATCAAGATTATGTAGGAAGATAGATATAAGACTACATTTGTGACAGAATGAGGAAGTTACCAATACACAGTGATGCCTTTTGGATTGAATAAGGCACCATCATTATTCTCTATAATGGTTGTAGCAGTGTTTAAAGAATTCATATATAAGTTCTTAGAAGTTTACTTAAATAACTGGATAATGTTTATTTTGTTGAAATATCATGTTGACACTCTGT
This sequence comes from Picea abies, assembly GCA_900067695.1. Lineage (NCBI taxonomy): Eukaryota > Viridiplantae > Streptophyta > Pinopsida > Pinales > Pinaceae > Picea > Picea abies. The sequence goes on along the minus strand of CBVK0101356732.1, from coordinate 14,139 downwards.
GCTTGATGTTGGATAGGTGTAGGCAGTGTTATCACACAAACTTTAGGTTGTGAAAATCCCGACCCAATCCATAAGATGGCAATAAACATGGGAGAGTCCACCCACTATCACCTTAGATAAACCCTCCCCTCACTTTAGTTAAAGAGAAATCCTACATAAGGGGGGAATCTCGGGTGACCTTACAAGGAAATGAGATGGAAAATGGATTTATGGAAGGTGATGCCCCTATAGGTCAAACTATAAAGTGGAAGATGTCTTGGGAAGAAGTCTTGGTGATGGTTAATGGTTTCCAAATGCTTGAGTACTTGCAAAATATAGTTATACATGCTCGAGACAAGAGAAGAACAAGCATACAAGCCTAGTATTCCAATGGAAAAGAAAGTGAAGCTTGTTTTCCTAAATTGCAGCAGAAAACAAATGTATATATCAGCAATGAAATCAATTAATTATTGCAAAAATATCCATCAAAATTGTCAAATAATTATTGGACAATGAAGCACTAAATCAATAGATAATTTTCCAATGTTCAAACACAAATTTTGACGGTGAAAGAGGGTCATTAGGTAGTGTTTGAAGAGAGTTATTGTAATAGCCAAGTGCCTGTATCAAATATTTTCTACAGCATCAAGTTTCAACCACAAAAATTGGTAAGTAATCCGACAAAAAGTTAACCAATAAGCAGTAGAATGATAATAGTGGCTTGCAAGCAAATTTCTACAGTTGAAATGCAAGTTAAAGTAAGAAATAAAGTGTGTTTGATTGCAACCCTAATGGTTGTAGCTTTTGATTGATTACAACTCAAGAACTACTAGGCTAATCAAGATGCTCTAGTGGCTTTAGCAAACTTAAGACACCAAGAAAAGTTTCCAATATTGAAAAAGATCAATATCTCTCAAAATCATGTTTACCAATGAAAGTAATTTATTTCTCCAATGCAATAAATGATTAGTGCCTTTCCAAATGGGTTATGGAGTCTTCTTGTATTAGGTTAGGCCTAATACTTCTCAACGGGTGTAATCCCTTTTACTCCCTTGAGCAAGTAACCTTTATAAGGTATGCTTTAGGAGGGTGAAATCCCTTTTACTCCTAGCAACCTTCACAATAGCATTTTCAACCAAAAAAAATGATAAAACTTGGTGGAGGGTATATTCCCTTATATTCCTCCAGGGATCTAGCCAATAATAACCATGGAACAAGAAAGAAGAACTAACAAAATTGCATATTTCTCTTACCAATTCCAAAAGCATGTAAGACAAAACCCTAGTTACCAAGAATTTTCATCACCATAGCAAGAGAAAGAGCCTCCAAGAGATAGTGCACCAATTCACTCCACAAGACAATGATAAACCATAAGAGAGAGAGAGAGAATGATATTTCCCAAGAGGGGTGCAAATTTCATCCAAGTAGCTCTTCTCATGTGAGAGAGTTATATCAAAATGAAATGAAAATGATTCGTATTTATACAAAACTCCTAAATAGTGTTTGTCCACATAAATTAGAGTAAACCAAAAAGTAAGGATTCCAACCCTCTTTAAATTTCCCCTTTACAAAATAATTTTAATTTTCACATGTAGAAAACCCTAAAAGTGTGACGTCAACCCCTTCTAGGGTGATGTCTTGGTCACTTTGGAAAATCATTGAGCTTGAGGATGAAATTGTTGGGCCTACAAAGGCCTTCCCTTAATGCATTGTGGTCTTCTCTCCAAGGTACAAGGGATCTCACTCGTCAAAGTTCCAAGTTTCCATCAAACACCACCATCACCACCAAAACCCTATCCCTTGGGTGATGTCAAGCTTTCCGAGGTGAAGTTTTAGCCTCCAAAGGAAAATCATTGGGCTTGCAAGGGCTAGGTGACATCCTCCAAGCTCTATTCCTTTACCTCCAAATGCAATGTTCGTCTCCTGTACTGCCCCAAGGTCTGGTCCGTGGCATCTAACTAGTGGGCTTCATGCCCCAATGAAGGCCCAAGTTGGGCTTGTTCCTCCAAATATCCATCAACAAGGTCCTGAAAAGATAGAAAAGTACACCCTCCAAGGATCTCAATTCAAAGCATCATGGCAAGTAAAATCACATTTAATATATGATTCATCTAAGCATGTACATCAAAAACTACCTCATCAAATTAAACAAGTGCCCAAAGACCCTATGCAATTTTCCAAGTTTAGGTATGGGAGGGTTGACAAGGTGACCTATTGGGTGAATTAGTCCTTAAGTCAAGGAGTGTCCCCTAGGTGGAAACCTCTCTAAATAATTTGGAGAATATGAATTGGATGGGGGTAATACTTTTTGGCATGGGTTTCATGACATACAAAAGTTTGTATTATCTCATGTATGGGTGCCTTTGTAGAGGGTGCATTGCACCTTCATTTTCAATGCATTCTTTTTCCAAGGCCATTTATTGCCATTAATTATTTAATACGTTTCCTGGCTGAAGTCAAAGTGGGGCTTCTACATAAGCATGAAAAACATTGTCCACCTTGACTCTACCCCAGTCACACTATGCTTCCCCAAGTTGAAGACAATGTGTGGGACTTCTACCTAATTAGCATGAAAAACATTGTCCACACACACTCTACCTTGGTTGGCATTTTTATATTGTTATTTTTTAGGGGTCCCATCAGTTTCTTGTGAGAGACATTTCATTTTCCTCAGGATCCCTAGGCGAGCATCTAGAAGTTTTATGATTGGATTTTATTTTTTTCTAGTTACAAACCTTTGGGCCTTTAGCCCCTTCTTCCCATGAAATGAGGTGTAATCCCTTCTTGGGTCAGTACACTTGAAAATCCCCAAAGATAAGGAGACGAAAAAGGGGTGAAGTGTGAAAAATGGTAAGTATGATCGAGAATGGCACAATGACCCATTGAGGAGACCTCGCAGTAGCAAACCCATCCCTAAGGGTGACCACTTTAATAGGGCACAATGTCAACCACCAAGGTGAAACAGGGAAAAGAGCATAATTTCCAAGTAGACGTTCTATAATCAAAAGCAGCTTTAAATGAAACATACACAAATGCCTCAAATATTAAAGTGACACTTACCATAATACATGACTTGTACCTCATGGAGAAAGACCCATCGTCTTCTGGAAGCAAGTTGATGTCGTTGATTCCATCATCACGAATCTAGGAGATTTGGTGGTGGAGCAGGTCTCTAACTGTGCATGTGGACATTGTCATTCATCTATCTCTCGGGACTCCATGTTTGCAACCTAAGGTCCTCGAGACATCATCTCCTTAGTTATCCCTAGAAATTGAGGAAAACATGCAGTTTCAGATATCTTTGAATTTGAAGAAGTGCATTTTATGTCTGTCATCTGGTATCTTACTAGGCCATGTAGTGTGTAAGCAAGCACTGTTGGTGGATCCAGCAAAGATAGCTTCAATTGTTGATTTACCACCGCCTACCTCAGTGCGACAATTAAGAGCAATGTTGGGTCATACAGGGTATTACAAAAAGTTCATTAGAGGATATGCGCCTATCACAACCCCGATGGAAAAGAATGAGAACAAGCTTCAATGGAATGAGCAATGTCAGAAAGGTTTAGATACGTTGAAGTAGAAATTGGTTATCGCACTAATTTTGATATTTCCAGATTGGAAGAAGGAGTTTCATGTTCACGTGGATGTGTCATTTATAGATTTAGGCACAATGTTAGCTTAGCCGGGAGAAGGAGATATAGATCATCCCATTGCATTTGCAAGAAGGAATTTTTCAACTACAGAACATAACTATACTACCACAAAACGTGAAGGATAAGTAATGGTCTACGCATTGCAGAAGTTTAGAAAATACTTGTTGGGTTCACACTTTAAAATGTACACATACCATTATGCACTAAGATATTTGGTCAATAAGCCAATGTTGGGGGGTGGGGGTTGGGGGGGGGGGGTGCAGGGAATATGCATATGGCTATTATTCTTTCAGGAATATGAATTTGAGGTAATTGTGAAACCAGGGAAATTTAATTTAGGACTTCATCAATTATCGCATATACTATCAGGGGAGATGCGGGAAAATTAGATGACAATCTACCAGATACGCACTTATTTGCAGTAAATATAGTTGATGACTATTTTACAGATATAGTCAAGTTCTTATGTACAGAAGTAACCACACTTGAGTTTACAGTTGCACAGAAGAAGAAATTAGTAATGAAGGCAACATACTATTGACTTGTAGCAAGAAATTTATACAAGTTAGGCGCAGATGATATTCTACGATGATGTGTATTATAACATGAAATACATGTGATATTGTCATAGGCACATGAAGGGGTTGCAAGAGGTCACTATGTAGGAAAAGCAACAAATCAGAAGATTTTGCGCATAGGATTGTGGTGGCCTACCCTTCATAAGGATGCTAAGGAATTTTTTAAGACTTATGATGTTTGCCAAAGAATTGGGAAGCCTTCCGGGAGATATGAGATATCATTTGTACCACAAGTGACATTACAGGATTTTCATAAATGGGATTTTAATTTTGTTGGACCGATTAATCCACCAGTAAAGAGGTCATGAGCTAGATACATCATTATTGCGACAAATTACTTGACCATATGGGTTGAAGCAGAACCAGTTAGAGATTGCAGCGTGGTGACAAGGTTTGAATGCCCCAGAATACTTATGAGTGATTAGGGAACTAATTTTATGAATAAGACAATTGCAAATTTGATAGAAGAGTTTCAGATTCATCATTAGAAGAGTACACCATATCATCCTCGGGAAAATGGAACAGTGGAAGCATTAAATAAGATACTAGAACATGCACTGAAAAATGTGTGTAAGGTAATTCGAGATGATTGGGACTTGAGAATTCCAGAAATGCTATGGACATATAGGACTACAAGTAAGAATTTGGAAGGATAGACCCCATTTAGACTAGTGTATGGCCAAGAATTTTTTATACCTATGGAATTCATAGTATTGAGCCTGCGCATTGCTATGCTGACAGAGTTTACAGATTTTGGGGTAGTGGAGAAGAAACTGTAAGAGCTAGTAGAGTTGGAAGAGGACCGGTTTGTCATAGGTTTCCATCAGCAAGTTTAGAAAGCGCATGAGAAATCATGGCATGACCAACACATTAAATAGAATAAGTTCCAGACATGAGAATTAGTTTTTCTCTACGACAACAATTTTTTGCAGCACCCTGGGAAGTTTCAGATGCATTGGTTAGGTCCATATATGATTAGGTTTGTGACAGATGTAGGTGTTGTTCAGTTGGAAAAATTTAATGGAGAAGTTGTGGAAGGACTGTTTGATGGTAGTTGGTTGAAACTTTATAGGGACAGTTGTACTTTCACACACTAGTTTGAGCTCGCAGTATGTGTACCATAGTACTTGTATTATAGTGTATTATAGAAAGAAAAAAGAAAATAAGAAAATCAATAAATTAATTTGAAGGTTGAAGTGATGCATAAGGTTAAACGAGTAAGGATATAAAGCCAGAAAATGTCCCAGAGATGTAGAAAGAGGAAGGAATTATGTGTAGGAAGGAGGATTGAAGTGATAAAGATATATGCACAGAGGGCAGGAAACTTATTAAAAAGCATACATGATGGAACAAGAATTAAAGAGAGATCATAATAGCAAAATAGTGGAGACGCATAGTCATAAATGGAAAGCGGTGACGAGACCATGACAAATTGACAATATCTAGACCATGATCTGCGTAATAATCCAAATTTATTATAGAGTATGGAAAGAATTGAATGTGGGTACAAGTTGGATTAGACTATAGGTTTGGGGCACGAAAAGGGGAAAGCAATCTAGCAGTGAAAGAAGAGGAAAGTTGTGATGGAAATGACCATTCAAGCACTAACAAGCGATGACTTACACAATATCACAGATCAAGTCAAGGAGGTTACTGAGGAGGCTTTTGAGAAAGCGGCGCAGAAGCAAGAAGAAAGGCACTCGGACATGCAAGCACATATTGTCGCACTATGATAGATTTTGGAGACAACTAGGATAATGTCAGTTTAAGGACAGTATATATAGGATCAATGTATAAATATGTAATGGGTTTTTGGGTAAAAGGGGGAAGATATGATAATGAGATCGAATGAGAGAAGAGTAGTTCTTCATGTAGTAAGATTTGCAGAGGAGAATGAACTAAGTGTGCACTGTATGCGTGAATGACTAAGGAATTTTGGGTAGAACTGATGTATCTTATTGTTACACACCAAAATGCGACACTTAAGTGTCGCATCTATTATGCAAGTAAGTGTTGCAAGTGTCGCAAAAGTGTTGTATGCACCTTGATAAGTGTTGCATGCACTTTATCAAGTGTCGTATGCACCTTACTAAGTGTCACATGCACTTTGAAACCATGAAATAACATTTGTCATAATCCCTAGTCTTTGTGGAGGAGAAAACTCAACAAAAGATGGTTGAAAAACTGCTTTTTACCTTGCGTTTTGACCCATTTTTGAAGGTTAATGCCTCCTGCCCATGTATCGAGAGCGTTGATCCTTAATCAATGCTCCTTGCTAAACTATGGGGGAGCATTGAAAACGCTCTGTACTCAGTGTTGGGGGAGCGTTGATGTTGTTGAGGAAGTTTTGGCTATTCTAAGGGTCAGCTCTGAGATATTCTTAAGTGGTTTTGGTCGAGGAGTTGAATCATGAGTTGAGACATAACATTCCCTCCATTTTAGGTAACCAAATTCTAACCTAAGGAGCTAAATCCTCAACCATTTCCTAGAATCCTTCATGGTGGTTAAGCCTCCCAAATCCTATATAATGAGGCCACTCAAAGGTGAAAAGAGGAGAAAGGATTTCAGAGTGTCAAACCCTTTATCTTGGAGGAAGGAATCCATCAAGCATTATCATTTTGATCTTAAGACATTGAGGCAAGGACTGGACTGGAGAGCTTGGAGGAGCTGATGCAATGTCTACGGTTGGTTTGTAAGTACTTTACCATGTTTCTCCATTAATATAATTTGGCCTATTTCCTTCATATTGTTGTTCATACATGTATGTCTATATAGATAGATTTTTTCTTGTCCAATGATATATTGTAGAAGTAGAAGGTAATGTTTTGTTCCTTACAAACTTTCTTCATCATGACGGGAGCTTGGACAATAAGGCCAAAGATTGAAGATCAGCGAGGACAATCGTTGAAAAGGAGTAAGTCACACTTCTTTCTTCTATATTTCCTGCCTATAGACATAAAGAACAGATGTAAAGAAATGTTAGTGTCCATTTGTTTGTTTTTCTGTCTTGGTCAATAGGGGTCTAGATATCCAAGGAATATTTCACCTATCTGCATGGAAAATATTCTGTAACAACTAGGAATGTTCTCAATAGAAAATTCCAAGAGCTCTTGTGAAATAGTGTTCGAATTATGAGAGGTGAATGTTACAAGCTTAAACAACTTATGCTCGAGATGAATTCTCTCTCAACAAATCTCTATGCTCTTAGCATGAGAAGGTGTAACAGTGAAAAGTAAAACTCTAAATAGTAAAGGCGTTATACTCTCTTTTTAAATCCTAATTATGTTGCTGGATAGTGCTCATCCCCGGCTATGATGGATATATTGACCTCTACAAATTTCATGTCACTGTTGCATACGAACGTTGAGGAGGAGTGCACGGTCATTTCATTTTAGTTGATCAGATGTCGAACTTGGACTTCCAGATTCATCTTCTATCTCTCACTTCTCACCACACAGTACTCTGGAACGAGAACGAGCCATAGATGAGAAAAAGTCGAATGATATTCCTTGCTTATGGACGACATGTTCATAGCTGCAATCAGATGCAACATTCAATGTTTGTTTGCGCCAATTATTCGAGACTAACCAGCTAGCAAACAAAGCGCTCGGTCTTCTTTCTATGCACATCAGGTTTAGGGTTTCCAACGGTCATTTTCTCCCTCCGACAGTTACGTAGAAACAAGATCTCCTTTCAGTGGTTACTAAATTACCACCTTCTTCACTTCCAAATTACCACCAACCAGCTCCACAACCACATGACTCCCAACGCAGCGAATTAGGGTTTTTTATCACAGTTTTGGTGGAGAGTGTAGGAAAGCAAAGAGAGGAGATCGTTTGATCTCCTTCATTTGATGGTCGCTATATTACCATAAACCGAGATTGTTGTTAATGTGTCAATCTAATTTGCTGATGGATGAGCTAACAGATAAAAACAAATGCACAACAACCACTTGGCAGCTGTCCACTCGATGCATCTTTGACTGTGTGGCTATGGATGCAAGTTCCTCTTCAAATGGCCAAAATAACTTTTTAAATGTTGATTTTAAAATGTAGACAATACTCCTAGCTTCAGTCACGCCATCAGTCCCATGAAGTCGTTTGAAGGTGGTTCTTATAGCGGCATATTCAATGACAGAAAGGGCGTGCATATTCAGATAGTGATACGAACCAAAACCCTATAAGTGAACAAGTTGACGGACTAGAGCTGGTGAAACAACCATATACACAGAGAAGACATACCTGTGAACTGGGAAGAGGAGCAGACTGGACGACAGAGGAGCATAGACTAAAAGCAGGCAGAGGGCAGATGCGTTTCTGGACGACTCACACTTATTCATTGATGTGATACATGTATAAATATATAGTCTTGACCTTTGGATTATTATTCTAAGGTCTCTTAGATTCATGATGATCTTACACTGTCACTTGACCTTTCACATTCCTATTCAAGTGACTAATATCATAGCTCTAGTGAATTAGGTTTACATTCAAGATAAAAATGTGATTTTTTTTTTAATGGAAAAAAATGATTGTAAGAAAGCCGTACAACACTAGGCACATTATGAGAATAGTTTATGATATCTCATTATTGATATTGAGGGCACCATTGTGTTCCAATTGTAATAAACAAACAAGGATATCTAGTGAATTTTGATCATCATAGGGAAAATGGAAAATGGACTTCATATCATTTATCATAAAAGGTTTTAGACAAATATTAGGAAATATCAGCATAAGGTGTGCATTGATATAGAGACAACCCTAGCCTCCGTAATCCTAAGGGTCCACGTACATATAATGGCTAGAAATTTTAGTTATCAAAATCTCATTCATGCCTTTACCCTAAATTATGTTTTTTTGTGCCTAGTCGAAGAAAAATGTGAGTCAGAAAAAGAATGTTTCAAGTACAAATAGTTTTGAAAATATTTTAGCTTCTATGACTTTATAGCCAACCTTTGTTGAGGTTTCTTACAACTGATTCAAAACATCCAATTTGTTTTGAGTCTAAGTAGAGTCCATCAATACAATGAGATCAAGTTGTGGAATTTCCCCACAAGACAACCAGTGCACTATAAATTAAGAGCATAGGCAAGTATTTTGCAAAAAAACAAAAGCAAATCAATAGTCATTGTAGGCAAGATGATGACCATCACAATCAATGAATTTTTTTTGCAACCAAAGGCCACTGGATGATTCACATGAGAAAATAACATCCATTACAAATCCATGTAGCATTAGTGACACAAGAGGAACAATAATAACAAAAAACTCAAGTTTTTTATCTCATTCTTGATATTGAAGGCATCATTGTTTTCACATTGTAATGGAAAAGAAGGCTATTTTGTGAATTTTGATCACAATGGTTCTAGAGAAAAAAAAATGGGCAATGAGCCTCATATCATTTATAAGAAAAGGTTTCAAACAAAAACTATGAAATATTGTCAAAAGGTGTCCATGGTCCATAGGTATGCACATTGATCTAGAGACAGACCTAGTCTCTATAAGCTTAAGGATCTACATTAAGAGAATGACCTAGAATTATAGTTGTCAAAATCCCATGCATACTTTTAATTCAATTTATGTTTTTTTTGTAAAATGGCATTGAAAAAAGCATTCAGAGCTAAATATAGTTTTCTATGTATATTGCATCAAGGAAAGAACTAGACCATTTATTTTTCTATTTTAGTAAATATCCTTACACTAACTATGAGATTTCTGAAGATGTCAAAAAGAACTAATGTGCTCAATGTGATATTTTTTAAAGCATCAAAGAACCACTAGGAATACAAATCTCTAAAATCCATCAATTTTGAACAAAGATTTTAGTAGTGAAGATCTAACTCCTCCTACAAGTTACAAAGACTATCTATACCAACAAGAATACTCTCCACAAAATAATTCAATGACAAGTCCATGTGTGTGTGTGTGTGTGTGTGTGTGTGATGAAATATAAAGCAATGGTGTTCACAAGATCTCAATCCAAATGTTATGGAAAAATACCAATAATTGTTTTTTGTGTGTGGATATAGTGCACAAAGTGGCCACAACATGTCCATTTTCCATGTCTAAGAGTGAGAAGAAGAGTGTGTCCACTTGTATCCATATGGGATTTTCTCTTTGATATCCCAATAGATAATAATTTGAATCAATATGTCAACCTTTGAAGTAAAATAAATGGTATCTATGTAACAAAACTAAAATTAAGAAGAAGAGCGTGATTATAAATCTACATAAAATGACTAAAATGTTTACATTGACATGAAAAATCTAAAGAACAAGAGTGTTGAGAAGCCTATCCTAGAACTAGCATTCATTGGACAACAATGTTGTTTGTATGCACACCATTCCTTGAAAGAGTTTTACGAGGATCAAATAGCAACGACACATATATTTTTAGTTTACTAATTATCCTCAACATCGGCTATCTAATTTCTAATGCTATCTAACATAAGCATTGTGTCGAAACCCATAATTTTCAAGACATCAAAGAACCACTATGAACACAAGTCTCCAAAACCGTGATGCTTTTGGAAAAAATTATTATTGTAGTAGAGATCTAACTATTGTTATAAGTTACTAAGCCTATCCATAATAGTTAGCATGTTGAGGTTAGAGACAAATAGACTATTGATGATATCATGCTTATAAACCTTAAGCAAAAGAGTAACACTTGCAAAGATGTGAAAGAGTCAAATCATTAGGTTGGAAGCCAAACTAAGTGCAACAATAAAGAATAGGTAAAAAGGAAGAAAACCAAGTCCACAAGAGTTCAATAATCCTATAATGTCTGAAGCAAATGTTCTTCATGTTTTTTTTCTAGATTTAATTGAACAATGCCTTGCTACAAGCAAAATTTTGAACAAGTTCTTAATGAGCATATGGTGCCCCCCTAACAAGAAACTATAATCAAGGAGCTATAAGACTAGCAACAATATCAAGAAATTCTAAGATGTTGTCTACGGAGAGCTCAAATCTTCAACCCTAACATGGATTTAAAAATTAGCAGGTCTCGTGGGTATGGTCATACCTCAAAACTCAGGTGCTTAAGAATGTGGAAACATTCTTCAATTTAAAAGCATCTAACGTCCCTTGGTTCCATCTCCTTGGCAAACCAAGTGTTGGAGTGGATAATACAAGTTGTTGAAATGGAGCATGATCCAAAGGCTCAAGAATTTGGAAACTTTATTCAATACGAAGGAATCTAGCATCCACTGGTTGCATCTCCTTGGTAATGATAATGGAGCACAAACTAGGAATCATAATGAAAAATTGCAATTCACATGAATGCAAACCCACCTGCTAGAGACTATGTTGGAAAAGAAGCAAGCGTGTAACAAAAGATTTAGTTGAAGAACACTTGCACATAGGCGATAGGGATAGCCCCAACATGCCATAGGTAAATTTCCACTGCCACGAACATAATGTGGCACAACCTTAGCATGCCACAAGGATAGCACTTGTGAATCCATGTGTGTGCTTGTCAAAATCCATTTATACAATTCCTAGGACTAAAACTTAGGCAAGGAACACTATGTGAATAAACATGGAGCAAAATATGAACCATTGATCAGTTTTAGTCAAGGAACACTATGTGAATAAACATGGAGAAAAATATGAACCATTGATCATTGACGCTTATTAATGTTAGAGATCATTGTAGCATTATTTGAGTTCACAATGTCCAATATTAATCAACATAAGTAAGTGTTCAAATTAATGTTAAAGTTGGTAGTAGCATTAATTGGTCTTACAAGTCCTATCATAAATTGGTGGTGGCAATTTATAATTACATTATTTGATTTTATAAGTCATAGCATACATTGATTATGGCATATAGTTGTTCCAGTTTCTAACTTTTCTAGCATAAATGATGTGACAATTTCTAATTTTTCTATTTCCAAAACTTTAGTTTTTTTTTCTATCTATCCTAAAAATATAATTCTAGAATCTAAAGTTAAAAACTAAAAAAAATTAACTTATCTAATCATTGTTGATCTATTCTCATTGTTTTAATAAAAATAATATCAAAATTCAAATTTAAGTTATTTAAAAATAAAAGATGATATCAAAACAAAATTAAAATTTATATTATTTAAAAATAGAGGATCACATTTTGTAAAAAAAAAAAAAAAACTTCCACTAAAATCTTAAATTTATTTATTAACTAAAAAAATTATGTATTAAATTGTTTGAAAAAAAAAAATTAATTATAGTAATTTATTTTAAGTAATACATTGTACAAGATATGTTTTCTCTTTGAAAATTATGAATTCAAATTCATAGTTTGAATATAAATCTTTCATATCTGTAAACTTTTATTTTTGTTTTAAAAATATATCTTACCATATGACAAACACAACTTACCAAATTTAATTTGCAAAGTTGAATTTTCAAGAAATTCGATTTGTAAAGTTTGATGTTCTAGCTTGAATATAAATCCCTTTCATATCAGTGAACTTTGATTTTTGTTTTAAAAAAATAGACAAACACAGCTTACCAAATTTAATTTAAATTTGCAAGGTTGAATTTTCAAGAAATTCGATCTGTAAAGTTTGATTTGTCCCCTAAGACCAAAAAAATATTACCATATATGGTTAACTTTGATTTTTTTTTTTTAAACTAAGAAACAGACATTACCAAATTTGAGGAGTTTGATTTTCAAGAAATTCGGTTTCACAAAAACTTTTACCATATCTATTAATTTTGATTTTTTTTTCTACTGGGAAACGTAAATAAATAACTTTAATTTATTTTCTACTGGGAAACATAAATAAGTTGTCGACCGAATTCGCGAGGTTGGATTTTCAAGAAATTCGACTTTGCATATTATATGAGCTCGGATTAATAAATTAAACATTATAATATATTGATACAATTTGTAAAGGCATGTTTCATAGATAATTTATATTTTTAAATGAATGTTGCATGGAAAATCGAGTGAAAATTGGTAAATAGTTTAAATTTTAAAGTTTTAAGTTTATCAAGATCATTAATATAGATTATTTATATTTTTAAATGAATGGTGCACGGTAAATCTATTGAAAATTGGTCAATAGTTTAAATTTTAAAGTTTTAAGTTTATAAATGATAACTTTATAAGATATAAATATGAGTAGGTGTGGGGTTATACATTAGTGTAGATTTATTTTAAAGTTTTAATTCTGATTTATAAAGTATTAAGAGGGATTTAATTTATTAAGGTGTAATTTTTTTATTATTTTATTTCATGTAATTTTCACTTAGTATTTGTAAAAAAAATTTAAATGAGAAGACTTTATTTTTATTATTTATTGTTTTATTTTTTTAAATTGAGTCGACTTTCTTCTAATGGGGTGTTAGTGCAGGACAAGTGTCGCGAGGATGGGAATGGCGGCTGCCAACGAGGCAACAACCACGTGACAAGTGTGTGCCCCTCCCTACCTCCCACACCATGAATTTAAAGTTGATTCATTGCTACCAGAGCGTCATTAATCCTAGTGCGCTCTTCTTTGGCCTCTTGTCCATTCGATGGATCCGTCATTACTTTGGTCACCTCTGCGCGTGTGCGTCCTCCTCTCTCAATGGTATTCATACCATGAAGCTCACTGACATCGTCTTCGTCTCTTTTATGTTCTGCCCGAGCCATCTCGCAGTCTGCGCCCTCCTCTGGTGCTCTTTGTCCTTCTTCGCCATCTCCCTGCGCTTGCTTGCCTTTGCTCTGCTTCATTCATGCCGAGACTGCGTGGGAAGTCCAAACGTGGTTCGGCTTGGCAACAAAATTGGTCGCACCTGGCAATTCGACCCATGTTTGCTCCTGCACCCTCGCATAGCTCGTCACCCTCCTCGCCGGCCTCTTCGGAGCAGTCCCCTCATAGTCTCAGTGGTCTCCTGCCTCTCTCCTCGCCCTATGCATGTAGAATTGAATGGTTCGACCTCCTTGGGAACTCA
>CBVK0101356726.1:0-10370 GCA_900067695.1 Picea abies | reverse complement strand
GCAAAAAGTATGGGCAAAAAGGGTACAATATGTGGACCTAACAGCAAGCACCAGATAAATGATGGGGATAGATTGTGGAGAGAGAAAGGAAAATTAAACATCGTATTATTTCCAATCCTGAAATTATTCTAGACTGTGAGATCTTATAGATTCAAAGATAGATGACTATGGTTGATCCACCAAAGGATCATATTAAGTCATGAACATCGAATATGAAAGCACAGATCAAGGGCGGGGATTGATTGTGGAGAGCGAAGGGAGAATTAAACATCGCACTAATTCCAATCCTGCAATTAGTCTAAACTGTCGATCATCACCCACCAAATAGATATATGGTTGGCATTAGTTCCACTACTAATGAGTAATTTTTCATTGCAGAGCCTGACGATAGTTTTAAACGTCATACTAGTTGGGACCCCACAATCATCCCTGATCGTTGATCTACTCTAGGACCATTCTCGACTGATGGATCATGTTGAGTGTAAGGATAGGATAAGCAAGGAAAAAGTGTTGAGATTTTGAATACTGAATTCTCAATAGTCGTTGGATCACTTTAAGTGTAAGGATAGGATAAGAAAGGAAAAAGGGATGAGATCTCAAATACCCGAATTCTTGATAGCGATTGGATCACTTTAAGTGGAAGGATAGGATAAGCAATGAAAAAGGGATGAGATCTCGAATACTCAAATTCTTGATAGTCATTGGATCACTTTAAAGTGGAAGGATAGGATAAAAAAAGAAGAAGAGCCATTGGATTTAAACCAAGGCAAAGCAGCATCGCAGACAGATCGAGCCATCGATCTAAGATCATGATCAATGAACAAAATTCATTTCACATTAAAATTTGTGAGGAGGTTACACTTCGAGGAATCTCACTTTAGAATAACTCAGAAGTGGAGAACTTGAATTACCTAAAGTCCTGAAGGCCGAAATCCCGAAGTGGATATGAGTCATATGATTAGAAGAACACTTCGTGAAGTATCCTAACCATTAGATCAAGGAGAATGATATTTTCCATATCAGGATATCTACGTCAACATACCATGTCAACAAGGACACGTGGCATAGTCATATAATGACAAGTGTCAAGACAAAATCGGCATTTCAGGTATGTATAAATCATGAATCTAAGTGACAAGTGGTAGCCACTCAGCCCATGCCACATCATCAAGTGATGTCAGTAAGTTACGTCACTTTGGGTGTTTTACTTCAGGAGTTTCACCTCCAACAAATGGCCTAAGTATCTGAAGTCCCAAATTAAATGAGAACCATCCATCTAATCGAGAGATTAAAACATGGCCATTGATCAAGTATAGTGGAAGGATAGCGTAATTGGAATAGCCAAAGTCCCAAAGTAAACGAGAGTCATCGAACTCATCGATAGGTTTTTAAAGATGTTGCAAGTCGCGTGGGATGAAGTCCCGAAGTGCTGATAGTTGTCCAACTCATCAAGAGATTTGTAAAAAGGATGGAAGTCGTGAAGGAAGAAGTCCTGAAGTGCCGAAAACCATCCATATCATTGAGAGATTAAATTGTGTTTATTTAGTTTGATAAGTTATCAAGCACTTGCTTGGCCTAGCGCCTAGTTACTACCTGTGGTCATATGGAATAAGAGAAATAAAGGAAAAAGATAATACATCATTTAAGTTGATAAGCCCATGGTTTTGCGTTGTCAGTCATATGTAATGGTTTTAAGGAAGCGCCTCAATAGAACTTGATTTTTGCAGTAGTTGCAGCAATCATGGCTAAGTTAAATGAAGAGGTGAAATGGTCCAAACGAAAGGACACAATGCGTTACAACTCACATTGTTTTGAATATTATATAAACGAGAAATAATGGTGAGAATAAAGTTTCTCTGCAGTCCAAATCAGAAGATATATTAAATCACAGAAGCATAGAGAGATGCAGTGAAGACATGATACAAAAGTTTTCCATATTCATAAAATAGTGAAGACATTTTTGTTGGTTATTTCTTTGTGTGCTCTAATTTCGAACACAAAGCTATGAATTGTAGAGCATATGGAAGGAAAAACTTGTGGGTTAAGAACTATAACCTTAAAGATAACCAAATAGTAAATCAAGTTAAAAGAAGACATTATAACTCCTTTGCACCTCTACAAGAAGGGAACCTAGACTGCTTCATATGTCATAATTATGGACATAAATCCAGTAATTGCATATTAATGGAAGTCTCAGAAAAACCAAAGTTCATTAGAGAGAAAAATAAGCTTTGAAAATAAAAAACATCAAAGGAGAAATGTCTTATTGCCTTAAAATCCCAAGATAAAGAAGATATCTGGTATGTTGATAGTGGGTGCTCAAAACATATGACATGAAACAAGGAAAAGTTTTTGAACTTAAAGAAGCAAAAGGGTAAGGTTACATTTGGTGGAAATGCTTCAGGTAACATACTTGGGAAAGGCACTGTGAGTTTGGGAAAAGACAAAGACAAGAATGTGTTTCTTGTTGAAAAACTAAAACCTAGCCTATTAGGTGTTAGCCAAACTGTGATCGAGGGAAATTTTTCATCTTTGATTCCCAGAAATGTGATATTAGGAGAGAGGACTCGGGAAAATTGGTTGGTACTGCTTCTAGAACTCCCGAGCATGTATATATACTAAATACAAAATTCAATGAGAAGTGTCATATAAATTTAGTATATGAAAGTTGGATATGGCATAGAAGGTTGGGGCACATTAACTTAGATAATTTAGTGAAAGTCAACAATATTGGGGCAGTAAGAAACTTTCCAAAGATCATAGAACCCTCAAATCCTATGTGTAGACATTGTCAAATGGGGAAGCAAACTAGAATAAGGTTTTAAAAAAAAAGAATACTCAACCTCAAAACCTTTAGATCTTGTTCACACTGACCTCCATGGACCTACAAGGACCAAGAGTTTGTAAGGAGAGTCTTACTTTATGTTGTTCATTGATGATTTTACTAGAATGGGTTGGGTATGTTTTCTCAAGGAAAAATCAGAAGCACTTAACAAATTCAAATATTTTAAGACCCTTGTTGAAAATGAAAAAGAGACAAAAATCAAATGTATTAGATCAAACAATGGTGGTGAGTTCACCTCAAAACAATTTGATCTCTTCTGTGAAACCCATGGAATAAAAAGACAATTCTCTGCTGCCAGAACACCTTAGCAAAATGGGATTGTTGAGAGAAAGAATAGAACAACTCAGGAGTCTATAAGGACTATGCTTAATGAAGAAAAAATATCTTATGGATATTGGAGGGAAGATGTAATCACAATAGCATACATATTGAACATAGGTCAGCTTAGGATTAATAGTAATAAGACTCCTTATGAACTATGGTTTGGAAGATCTCCTTCAGTAAAATACTTCAAGGTCTTTGGAAGTAAGTGCTACATCAAAAGTATTGATGAGAATATCGAAAAATTTGATGCTATATCTGATGAAGGTATCTTTCTTGGATATGCCTCTACCAATAATCATACAGATGCTACAATATTATATTACATAATATTGTTGAGAGTGAAGATTTCAAGGTGGATGATTTAAAAATGATAAGGATCAAACATCAAGAGACTATACTTGACAGTGAAGATGAAGATGATGATGAGTCATTTGGTACACAAGCATAAGAAGTAGAAGATAATAAACAAGAAATTGAAGAGGATGATATGGATACTAGTGAAGACAAGGAAGATATTCTAGAAGAAGAGACACAAAGACACCCTCAAGAATGATTCAAAATAATCATCCTGAAGAACTGATTATTGGAAATAAAAGAGATGGAGTGCACACAAGAAGACAACTATTGTATCAGACAAAAATAACATTTTTTTCACATATTGATCCCAAATCAATCAAAGAGGCATGTAAATATGAGAATTGGGTCAATTCTATGATTGAAGAATTGGACCAGATTGAAAAAAAGCAAACTTGGGAACTACTTCCAAGACCAAAAAATAAAAATGTCATTGGAACTAAATGGGTGTATAAAAATAAAATGAATGAGAATGGGAAATTAATTAGGAACAAAGATAGATTAGTATGTAAAGGGTATGCTAAGGTTGAAGGAGTAGACTATGAAGAAACCTTTGCACCTCTGGCCATATTAGAGGAAATTAGGATGTTCTTATCTTTCTCTAGCGACAGAAAATTTAAAGTGTACCAAATGGATGTCAAGTCATCATTTCTCAATGGAAAATTAGAAGAACAAGTCTATATTGAGCAACCAGAAGGATTCAAATTAAACAAAGGAGACTATTTCTATAAATGAAAGAAAGAACTCTATGGGATCAAACAAGCACATAGAGCATGGTATGCAAGGCTAGATTCTTATTTACAAAAACAAGGCCTCAAAAGAGGATCAACAGACATCAATATTTATTGTAAAATTGTTGGTAATAACATGATTATTGTGGAAGTATATGTTGATGATATTATATTTGGTAGTGATGATGAAAAAATGAGTAAGGACTTTTCTAGGAGGATGCAATAAGAATTTGAAATTTCTTTGCTTGGTGAACTGAATTTATTTCTAAGACTACAAATAATACAGTCTAGAAGAAGAGTCTTTATACATCAGTCTAAGTATGTTAAATATATGCTTGAGAAATTCCAATTAGAGGATTGAAAACATGTTAGTACACCTATGATAGTTGAATGCAAACTAAGCAAGGAAGATGAGTCTAATGATGTAGATCCAAAACACTACAGATCAATGATTTGGATTTTACTCTATGTAATAGCTTCCAGACCTGATGTCAAGCAATCAGTTGGGATGGTGGCTAGATTCCAAGCAGCACCAAAGGAGAGCCATGTTCAAGTTGTAAAAGGAATATTTAGGTATTTAAAAGGAACCATAGATATTGGTTTGTGGTACCCTAGCAATGATTTATTCATTTTAAAAACATATTTAGATGCAAATTGGGCAGATAGTGTAGATGACAGGAAAAGTACAAGTGGAGGAGCATTCTTTTGGGGAGAATCATTGGTAGATTGGATAAGAAAGAAACAATCCTCAATTTCATTGTCTAGCACTGAAGATGAGTATATTGTAGCAGCAAAATGTTGTACACAAGTGGAGTGGATGAAACTAACCTTACAAGACATCAAAATAGTATTTGAAGAACCTACTACTATCCGCTGTGATAATACAAGCACGATAAATCTCTCCAAGAACCATGTTCAACACTCCAAATCAAAACACATTCCCATAAAATACTAATATCTAAGTGATCAGGCTGAAAATAAGAACATTAAATTGGAATATGTTCCAACACAAGAAAAAATGGTAGATATTTAAAAAAAAACCTTAAGCAGAGATGTATTTGAATATCTCAGGAAAAAGTTGGGAGTAATCCTTCTTCCAACCTAAATCTCTCAAAAAGAAAAATAAAAAATGCATCAATTAGCACCAAATCAGGGGGAGACAACAATCAAAGTCAAAAGGAGTCATTTAGTATGACGGGAAAAGTATGATTGCAAGAGGAGTTATTCATTTTTAAATTCTGGTCAGAACTATACAAACAAACGGAGGTTTACCATAAGGGAAGAAACCATTTGCCATTGATGTCAAAGGGGGAGAATAACTTCAAAAGAGAGATGAAACATCTCAAGGGGGATTCAATATGAAGTTTAAATGTTGTCATCAATGGCAAAGGGGGATATTGTTGGATATAGTGTCATTAATATATTGTCATTGATGTCAACAATCAATATCATTGATGTAATGATAATTTGGTATGACGAATTGTCATTGATATCAACAATATTCTGTTAGCATATAATGGTTGATGTCAAACAGTTGGACAATATGGAGAGATTAAATATTAGGAGAGTTAGAAAATGAAAATAAAGTTACAATATGACTATATGCAGAGATAAAAGCTCAGGAGGGTGAGCGAATGAAGATCAAATCTCAAAAGAGATGGCATGATGAATCTCATAAGAATCGTTGGAGGACTAGTCAACAATAAAATTAGATCAAGACCATTGATACACATGCAGAGCTTGGGTGATGAATTAAATCACTCACCAAATGAAGAAAGAGTAAATTGCAAAAACCCATAAAATGATTTTATCCTAAGTTTGGCAGTGACATGACAATTTTGGCGCTTTGTGTTAAAGGGTGCGCTAATCTCAGCGGTCGATAATCGGGTGCTCATATCTACGGTCGACAGGGAATATCAGACCCCCCCACCCCCTCTCAACCTTTCTACCTTTAACAGTGGGGGTGGGGTCCGAGTTGGTGGTTTTTTCCCGAGAGGGGCCCTCATAACGTGTCACCTTCCTGTTAACTCAGACCCCCCTCACTCCTTACCACTTACTGCCTATCCCCCCCCTCTGAGTAAACCACCAAACCACTCATCCATACCACCTCCGCGCTTCGCCGCCACACTCTACTACCCTGCCTACAAGTCACAATCCACTATTTTGCCTACACATCACACTCATGCATGGAGTCATGAAGTAAATGGTGGCCATCCATCTCAATGCTTGATTAATTCCTAGCCGTCGGATTAAGCAGTGAAAGGATGAGTGTAAGGATCAAATCTGACCATTGATCTGGTTCCATGAAATAAATCATCTGATCTGATTTGAAAATATGAAAAGTTGAAATCTCGAAGTTCCCGATGTCCTGAATGTCATCCATATCATCAGGGGATTAAATCATGACTGTTGAATTGATAAGCGTTCAAGCAATCATTTGGCCTAGCATCTTGTCAATGCCATTGGTCATATAGAATAAGATATTTGAAAGTAATAATATAATACATCACTAAAGTTGATAAATCCCATGGTTTTGTATCACTCGGTCACGTGTAATGGTTTGAAGGAAGTGCCTATGCAGAACTCGGTTTCTGTAAATAACTTGCAGAGATTCGGGTTCGAGTTAAAAGGATGAAATTGATCCATAACTGTGATCAATTTATGAAAAGCCTTCACGATAAAAATGATAAAACAATGATTATGGTTAAGTTAAATGAAGAGGTGTGATGGTCCAAACAAAAGGACACAATACACTATATCTCACACCATTTTGAAGATTATATAAACGAGAAATAATGGTGAGAAGATGGTGTCTCTGTGGTTCAGATAAGGAGATCAAAACAGAAGCAGTGTCCAAGATGAAGAACCATTAGTTCTAAGGTGTCTGTCAATGTCTTATTGAATCTCAAGAATAGAAGAAGACAGAGCAACAATTATGAAATCCAGTATTTGATATAGAATACCTATATTGGATTGAAGCATATTCATTGAATATTAAATGACAGGATCCAGAGAGAAAGGGATGAAGTTTGACTACAGATAACCATAAGATCATACAAGCAGAGGTTGCAACAGACAAGTAGAAAGTACAATAGTTTATGATTCTAAGATACCATGAATAATTGATAGTATCTCTGTTTTTTTTTAATAGAGTACAATAAAAGGTTATAAGTGTTATAACTTGCATAAAGGGAAGAAGGGTGGAGCAAAGGAAAAACAATTCAAAGTCAAAAGGTCAAATATGGTAGGACTTGTGTTAATGGTTTCATGAATCAAAGTCAATGAAGAACATAAGAGATTGAACTACATTGAGAAAATCAGGGTAGTTGGGTGGTGCAAGGGAAGGCTGGAGCCTGCAGGGGAGTAGGTGCTTCCTTGTCAGTTGTAGCTGACTAAAGAGGGGGTTGTAGCCTCCTACCAGTTGGTGTTGGTGAACAGAGGGAGTTGGTGCTTCCTTGTTAGTTGTAGCTAACTAAACAGGGGGTCAAAACCTCCTACCAATTGGTGCTAGTGAACAAGGGTGTGGGTGCATCCTGATCAGTTGGTGTTGATAAAAAATGAATAACATATTCCTTCTATGTAACTTGTAAGAAAAGGAATTTTGCAGTTAATATAAAAGTGTTGGTGGTTTTTCCCTGTTGGGTTCCACGATAAAATATTGTGTTCATAAGGGTTTTTTGTTCATCATATATTTCTTAATTGAATAATTAATGTGTGTGCTTAATATTGAAGGAATTGATAAGAAAAAGTAGGCAATGTCGATTCACCCCCCCCGCCTCTCAGTATTGCTGGATATTCAAACACTTTAGGCATCCAAAGGTATGTCATCATCATCTAGAGTGTGGTCCCTTGGAATCCAACCTATGGGCTTCAATCCCCATGGAATCCCAAGCTAGGCTTATTCTTCCAAAATTGTCCTCCAACTGGGTCCTGCAAAGACATCTGGATATGCCCTCCAAGGATCTCAAGTCAAATTCATCATGATGAGTAAATAAAATCAATAAATTAGCCATCCAAGAATGTACATCCAAACCACCTCATCAAAATAAGCCAATGCTCAAAGACCCTATGCAATTTTCCAAGTTTATGTATGGGAGGGCTGACCAAATGACCTATTAGGTGAATTGTACCTAAAGTTTAGGGGTGTTTCCTGAGGGCACATTTTTATAAATCATGCGGATGAGGTTTCATGGTTGGGGGGAATACTTTTTGGCATGGGTTTCATGAAATACAAGGGGTTTTGGTGTCTCATTTATGGGTGCCTTTGTAGAGGGTGTGTTGCACCTTTGTTTTCAATGCAACCTTTTTCCAATCCCATTTATTGCCTTTTACTCTTTTAAGATGTTTCTAGGTTGAATCCAAGTTGGGGATTCTATTTAATAATTAAAAATTGTGCCCACCTTGACTCTACCCTAGTCACATCATTCTTCCGCAATTTGAAAACATGTGTAGGGATTGTACCTAAGCATAAAAAACAATTCCCACACATGCTCTGCCTTGGTTGGCATTTTGTTATTTGTTATTTTTCACGGGTCCCATCAGCTTCTTATGAGAGAAATTTCATTGTAATTGGGATCCCTGGGTGAGTATCTAGAAGATTAATGATGGATTTTATCTTTTTCCAGCTAAAAGCCTCTAGGCCTTCAACCCCTTCTTCCCATGAAATGAGGGGCAACCCATTCTTTCATCAATATACCCGAAAATCCCAAAAGGTACGGGGATGAGAGGATGAAGTGTGGAAAGTAAAAAGTATGGTCGGTTATGGAATGATGACTCATCAAGAGGACCTCCCATTAGAATACCTATCCCCAAGGTTGACCCACTTACTAGGGAACAATGTCAACCACCAAAGTGAAACAGGGCAAACAGGATAATGTCCAAGAAAAATTTGCATAATCAAAAGCAGTAATAGATGCAACAAACTCAAATGCCAAAAATATTGAAATGAAAATCACCATAATACCTCACTTTTACCTCATGGAGAAATACCCAATGTCTTTCAGAAGCCAGCTGATGTGGTGGATACCATCGTGATGAACCTAAACTTGGAGGTAGGTGTCCATCTGTGTAAGTGGACATTGCTAGTCATGATGTCTCTTGGTACTCCATGTTTGCAATATGAGGGCCTTGAGACATCATCTTCTTAGTTATCCCTAGGAGTTGGGTGTTGTAGGAAAATCTCCCTACAGATAGGTAGATCACCTCTAGAGCTTGACCTTAACCCTAGATAGAAAAATGCTTAACATGGATACTGACTTCCTTTCAAATATATCTAAACTAATACACGAGAAGGAAGGACAACAAAAGTACCTCTTGATCGACGTTTGTCCCTGCACGCTCCGAGTTAAGCCCAAATCCTTTGCTCCTCGCTGAGTCCTGCATGCAAACAAGATACGACCACTTCCTACTCTATTGATATTAGCTTGAAAACAGATATATCAATTAATGATAAGTTCATGTAACATCAAACACAAACTAGAAAGAAACAAGCCAAGCGTGTCATATTAATGAGAATAACGACAGCAGTGCTTACAATCGTAGATGCGAATGCGACAACTTCGTCAAGTCCTCTTCATCTAACCCTTGCTCAAAAGATCCACAACCTGGTTGATAGCAGCTTCACTGATCACTTCTCCTTGGTTGACAGTGTGTTTCCTATGAGATCATAGGTTTCATGCTAGCAATTCTTCCCCCTTTCCACCATCATAGAGCTTGCTTATATATGTTGGGAGGAGCTTAACCTCTTGAGTTATGTTTAGAACAAGTTGGGAACCTCCTCCTTAGATCAGGGATCTCTTGATGAAACCAAGAATTTGAGTACAACTGCCTCCTAATCTCGAAAGATCGTTTCCTTATTCTCCTCACCGGGATAACAACTGACCCAGATTAGGGAGAGCTCCTTCAAAAGGGGCATCAGAGCGCTAGAACGCTCCCAGAGAGGCTCAAGGGGAGTGCCAGCACTTCAAAAGTGGGCAGCGCTCTTGCAGAGGGGTAAAGGAGCATTATAACGCTCCCTGAGGCCTTATAGGGGAGCACCAGCGCTCCTAAGGCTGTTTTAGGGGAGCGTTCACCCTCAAAATTCTTGATTGGAAGCCCTTTTCAGGTGTTAAGAGATG
>CBVK0101356724.1:0-13676 GCA_900067695.1 Picea abies | reverse complement strand
TGTCAACTACCGGATCCAAAGCATCAGAAGTTGAAATCATGGGAGACAACACCACATAATTGACATGCGGTGGGGGCGATACTGTCTACATATAAGAACCACTTAGGGAGGTAACCTAGTCGGGGCTGATGCATGAAAGTTGATCAATAGTCACAATTCTTCCATTGTGAGGAAAAGATATCACACGGAAAAGAGTGGATACAATAGCTTTCATGGCATAGACATAATCCCGCCCAAGGAGTAAAGATAAATCCAAAGGGTCTCGGACTACCATGACATCGATAAAGACAATTTTCCCTCCCAAAGTTACAAGAAACTGAGGAAGGATCCCTAAAGGTTGACTAGTTCTTCTGTTAAAAGCCAACAGATTCTGCATAACCAGTGCAAGCTGAGGACAACCCAAAGCATGACAAGAAACAGAGGACAAAATACTAATGGACGCACCTTCATCTATTAGCGTTTGAGGAACATCCCAACCACGAACCTGTACTGTAATCTGGAAAGGAATGTGGGAGGGAAGACGAGGTCCAGTTAGCGCACCCCAATCAAAAAGGATGGCCTCATTACTTGGAGGGGGTTCCACAGGAGGAGGAGGAATGCCCCCAGGCATGGTAGAGTCTGTATTAATGAGAAAAACATGGGCAGTATCGGGTTTACTTTCTAGAGAGAAAGTAGGATCGACCGATGATTGGATCGGACCGACCAATGGTGGACTTGGATAGACCACTTGGGAACTCTTCAGAGGAAGAGTGGGACTGACTAAGGAAGGGACTGGATCAGTCACTTTGACATTCCTCAATGGAGGGATGGGATCGACCAATGGCGAAACTGGATCAACCACTTTGGCACTCTTCAGAGGAAGAGTGGGACTGACCGAGGAAGGGACCGGATTAGTCACTTTGGCACTCATCAAAGGAGGAGTGGGATCGATCGATGGCAGAACCAAATCGACCACTTGAGTTTCATTCTCCAAAGGAAGAATGGGGTCGACGGGTGGAAACAGATCGACCGCTTTGGTGTCACTCTCTAACGGGAGAGTGGGGTCGACCGAGGATGGAAACAGATCGACCACTTTGGTGTCACTCTTTTGATGAAGAGCAGGGCTGATCGATGACGGAATTGGATCAGCTACTGAGGTTTGTGGTTTACTCGAGGAGGAAACGAGATTGACCACCTGATCAACCGGACTGACCGGGGATGGAACCGGATTGACCAGTCCATCAACCAATGATGGGTTGGAGGAAAGCTTACAATAACCTTTTGGAAGTTGAAGTTTTTCCAAAAGAGAAGAAGCCTCATCCATGCAAGGACAAAGGTGAGAGTAATGATTACCTTTACATAACATGCAAGGGAACTTGATAGTTTTCTTCTTCTTACCAACCTTAACATCACTAGTTGACAGGGTATCATCGACATGACCGACAGAGGCCGATGATGTGGAGGACCACATTTCTAAGACCTGGGTAAGACCGGGGCAATCCCTCAAAAAGTGATCACCCTTACAAAGGCTGCAAGGGAATTTGGGTTTGGGATTCTTCTTTTCAATCTTGTTGATCTCATCAACACTCCCAGTACTATTAACAGTAACTAGTTTCTTAGAGCCAACATATGATGTTGTTAGGGCCTTGGTCCTTTTCGGGCTCTTCTTCTTCTTCTCTTTTCGTTTCTTCTTCTTCTGATCAACCTGGCTACTTTCTTTAGAGCTTTCACTAGGTGAAGAAGGATAAATGAAAGGAGACTTAATGGGTGAAGAAGGCTAAAAGTCGACATGAGGTTGATGTGTGGGTGGTGTATTGACATCCAAAGTATTAGGTGCAACTGAAACATTGGGAGGATTTGGGATCACCAGAGTGGGGAACAACCAAACTGGTAATCCAATAGTGAGTCCTGGAAGACTCAGTGTGGCAACATATGGAGGACCAAAGTTTCCAAATGAAGGAAAGGTATAAGGTTCCCCAGAAGCAGGGGTTCCTCCATTGGTACTCCCAGGATTCGATGCCATTAACACTGACTCGACCTAAGGTCCACTAAGTAAAAGAAACAACATACGCTAATAGAATCTAAGGATCACAACCAAGCAAACAAGACCTTCTCTCGATGACCGTACTATTTGGTGATGAAATCCAACGTCGTGTGATCAAGTCCAGAAGGGGCGGGGATAGGGTGGAACAGTTATAATGGAGACCTGCTTAACAGACTCACGCCTTGGTGAAAGCTTCCACACAGTAATTGTGGATTTACCCTCCAAGGAGCCCGAGTGAGTTTGACCAATGTCTTCTCCAGGTACAGTGAGACTTCCATTCACTGTCACCTTGTGTAAGACCCTAAATATTATGGCTACTAAGGTTACCAATTCGCAGTCATCCCCTGGGCGGGAACAATCGACAGTCCGATCGAAACGTACAGGCAGGGTATCAAGCCCGAAATCAACTAGAAGGCTTCCACGCAGTAATTGTGGATTTACCTCAAAGTGAACCCCATAATACGATCCAACCACCACAACCAGTTAAACCACGGAGGGTTAGTCCTCATAGCTTACCCGAATGCGACCTCGTGCGTAACCCCTGTGTGAGAGGGGGATCCCAGGCAGACTTATATGATAACTGGATTTGACTCTCCCTAACTCAGGATGCTACTGTTTGTTTTGGAAACTTTGGAGATTTATGCTCACAGCCTAATCCAAAGTACTACACCTATTCTACTGTTGGTGGAGGATCCTAGCAAAGAAAAAATTTCTAGATAATTTTAATTAGCATTGATTTTTTATGGCTGTTCTTTACGCAAAGGGGTGCATGGAAGTGAAACAAATGGAATTATGACTCAGACCCAAAGAATGCATCGAATATGATAAGCAGTCTTTTCCTTTCGATGAATGTCTATCTAAGGGAGAGAGAGAGTTCTTTTCACTAACAAGCACAACTACAGAGTGTCCTCAAATGATTCCTTTTCTCAATCAAATCTTGATGTAATGCAAAAACCTTTTGAAATGCCTTCTAATATGCACCATCAATCATGCTTTTTCATTGTTCATGTATGAGTTAAAGATCAATTCAACACAATGCTTGTCTTGCTAATTGTCTTTGTATGAATGAAAACCAAACTAGCACAAGCAAAAGTCACACAAACAATACACCCTTTCATAGCAATCAAAACGAAAAAGCGAAAACGAAACAATCAAAGAGAAAACACAATTCACACCCAAAAATCAAAAGTTGAAGAACAATGACCTTGACTGAAATCAATATAAAGAGGTCTGTAGGCCTTTGATGACCTTCACCAAGATCTTTACTCAGCCGATGAGGAGAAAAGAACAACGCATAGGTTTCGAATTTTACTCAACAGGGAAAAACTCAATGAAAATAGTGAAGAAGGCTGTAAGATCCAATCAACAAGGTGTTTATTCTTCAAAAAGACAGATGTCAAGGTTGAAAGAGAGGAAAAATTGACTCTCTAGATCACTCAGCAAAAGAGACACAGAGGCAAACCCTGAAAAAGGCAGTTCTGGAGGGTTATTGGGCCAAAAAGAGGCTGGTGCTCTATTTCCAAGGGCAAGGAGCGTTATAGCGCTATGTGCTAAGGTATTAGGAGCGCTGGTGCTCTATCAACACTAGGTCAGGGGCGCCAGGGTCTGAAAGCTCCAGAAATGTCAAAAAATTCCAAAATTTGGGATTCAAACTTGACAAGTATGCTGAGTGTGACAAGGTAAGGAGCCAATCAGCTCATGAAACCAATCAAAAGAGGAGTGAACCAGGTCTGAAACAATCAAGGGAAAGAACTAGGTCAAATGAGGAGGAATCAAAACAAGAGGTTTCGATTCGAGGCTATCTCCCCAGCGGAGTCGCCAGTTTCTGTTGTAGGAAAATCTCCCTGTGGACAGGTAGATCGCCTCTAGAGCTTGACCTTAACCCTAGACAGAAAAATGCTTAATGTGGAAACTAACTTCCTTTCAAATCTATCTAAACTAATACACGAGAAGGAGGGACAACAGAAGTACCTCTTGATCGACATTTGTCCCTGCACACTCCGAGTCACGCCCCAATCCTTTGCTCCTTGCTGAGTCCTGCAGGCAAACAAGATACGACCACTTCCTACTCTATTGATATTAGCTTGAAAATAGATCTATCAATTAATGATAAGTTCATGTAACATCAGACACAAACTAGAAAGAAACAGGCCAAGCGTGTCATATTAATGAGAATAACGACATCAGTGCTTACAATCGTAGATGCGAATGCGACAGCTTCGTCAAGTCCTCTTCGTCTAACCCTTGCTCAAAAGATCCACAACCTGGTTGATAGCAACTTCAATGATCACTTCTCCTTGGCTGACTGTGTGTTTCCTATGAGATCATAGGTTTCATGCTAGCAATTCTTCCCCCTTTCCACCATCATAGAGCTTGCTTATATAGGTTGGGAGGAGCTTAACCTCTTGAGTTGTGTTTAGAACAAGTTGGGAACCTCCTCCTTAGATCAGGGATCTCTTGATGAAACCAATAATTTGAGTACAAATGCCTCCTAATCTCGAAAGATCGTTTCCTTATTCTCCTCACCGGGCTAACAACTGACCCAGATTAGGGAGCGCTCCTTCAAAAGGGGCATCAGAATGCTAGAACTCTCCCAGAGAGGCTCAAGGGGAGCACCAGCATTTCAAAAGTGGGCAGCGCTCCTGCAGAGGGATAAAGGAGCATTATAACGCTCCCTGAGGCCTTATAGGGGAGCGCCATCGCTCCTAAGGCTGTTTCAGGGGAGCATTCACCCTCAAAATTCTTGATTGGAAGCCCTTTTCAGGTGTTAAGAGATGTTTGACTCCAGTGAACCAGTTCTCCTTCTTCAAACCAAGTACATAAGATGTTTTAAGTGCCTCCTTAGTGTCATCATCAGGGCAGTATGCTCAAACAACATTTGCGACACTTGTAACCAACTTGCAACACTTGCAAAAGTTGTAAGGAAGTTGCGACACTTACGACAATTGAGAGGAATATGCGACACTTATCCAGTTGAGTGATTTTGATGTGTAACATTGGGGATAACAATTCCATATGTGATAAGGTTTGTGACAACTATAGGTGTTGTTTAGTTGGAGAAATTGAATGGAGAAGTTGTGGAAGGACTAGTTAATGGTATTCGACTGAAACTATAGAGGGAAAACTATGCTTCTGTGTACTAGTCTGAGCATGTAGTATGTGTACTATAATACTTGTATGATAGTGTATTATAGAAGAAAAATAAAAATAAAATGAGAAAAAAAATAAAAGTGTTTGATTTAAGAGATGGAAGGTTGAAGTTATGCATAAGGTATTGTTCAAACTAAGTAAGGAGGGAAACTAGAAAATGTCGTAGATATTGTGCAGGAAGGAGGATTGAAGTGCGACAAAGATCAATGAAGAGGATGAGAAAATTATCAAAGAAAACACATGACATAACAAGAATTAAAGAACGATCATAATGGTGAAGTATTGGAGATGTATAATCATAAATGGAAAGCGGTGACAAGATTGTGACAGACTGACAAGATCTAGACAATGATCTGCAGAATAATTTGAATTTGTTACAGAGTATGGAAAGGATTTAATGTGACTACAATTGTATTACAAAATAGGTTTGATCATGAAGAAGAATATAACAGTTGGAAGTGGGATGCAAAAACAAATAAAGGGATGAAAAGTAAAGGTTATTGTTACTTGAAAATTGAAGAACAAAGAGGAGATCCAAATAGTTGCATAAGATTAGAGAGAGTTTATAGAACAAATCCAAAGCACAAAGAGTTATGGATCCACCTAAGGGAGTATCATCTACATCAGGGATGAAGAAATAACGTAGTAATCCATCCACAACACCAATTCAAGAAGAAGCCCTAAGCGCGGAGAAACCAATAAAATTTACTTGACCATATGTGTCATTGAGAAAACTCACAATGAAGTTGATCAGAATACAGAAGGAATCCAAGTATGCCATAGTTACACAAGTGATTCCCCCTGGGGTCACTATCGAGGGAAACATGCTAGGAGCAATAGATATTTTGAGATACTTGGACCATGACCTATCATATGCGAAGATTTTTCTAGAGATAACACCCAAGAACTATTTGTGCATAATAATGAGACCTAGATCACTAGTAATGACACTTGATCCAAAGGAATGGGAAATAGGGTTGCAGTGAGTAGGGATTCTAAATCTATTGGAGATAACCCATTTTGGGAGGAGCGTGGAAATCAATGCATGCGTTAAGTTGTTTCTTAGTTGTGTCCATGGAGGATTCATATGGCTAGACATAGCCATGTCGACACACAGTTGATTGCGTGGATCATAGGATTACCTACACAAGGAGAGGACCCTTTTCCATTGTTCATGGACAAGGCCAATGAGAAATCACTATGAGAGAGGATCAAGGAGAAGTATAAAACATTTACTGGATCATGTGGGCTTCATGTGGTGAGCATAAATGACAATATAGTAAGGTTTATGACACAAGTGTTGGTGTGTAAGCTACTGAGAAAATGTTGCAAATATTAGGTACCAGTAGGAGCTATAAAAACAATGGATAAGTGTGTATCAGGAGTAATGTTGAACTAGTCGACCTTTCTGGTCAATCAATTTTTTATGGGCTATAGGGAGGCACATGAGAAAGGAACACAATTCCACTATGTCTGGTTGTTAATATTGATAGCACTAACTACATGGAGGGAGCCCAAAGAGAAGCAGCTCTTGGAATGAATCCATAATTTTTTTTTGGTAGTGAGATATATGTTATTATGGAATATTGCGCATAAGGACCGACAAATGGAAAATAATGTTATTTTTTATATTTACAAAGAGACTATTTGGAAATGCATCGAGGATATGCAACACATTCCATAGCAGATTGTTGAAGCATATAAAGGAATTGTGCAGTTTAAGACAGGGATGCATCATATCTACATTCAAGAGAAGAAGGATCCATATTACCAATGGTTGTCGAAACATTATAGAGTGACGGAGTAGGACATCATCCAGATAGTAAATGATTGGGATGAAGAGTGGAGAATCCCACAGAAAGAACCAAAGAAGGAGACAAAACCAGAAAAAGATCCAGAAGAAGAGGAACAAGGAGAGTAAGGAAATGACACAAAATATGTGTGTGAAGTCCCACCATTTGTTGGTGAGAAAAGGGAATAAAACCCTGAGCGGCCAAGAGTACCACAATGGAAGAAGAAAAAATCCATAAAGAAAGTGGGAATTCAAGCATTAATGAAGGATGGCATAGAAAATATTGCGGATCAAGTTAAGGAGGTTATTGATGATTCTTTTCAGCGAGCAGTGCAAAAGCAAGAAGAAATGAACTTAGATGTGAAAGAACAAAAGAAAGAAGAAATGCACTCAGACGTGCAAGAAAAGATTGTCGCACTTCGACAAATTTTGGAAAAAACTAGGATAGCACCAGTTAGAATAGGATAACAAGAGCAGGTGGAGAGTACGACAGAGGCTCAACCGATGACATCACACCCATATAAAACATCATGAGAGAGACAGGTGATGAAGATATCAACATGAGATTTAGATTTCCCCACAACAAAGTTGTAGGAGTGCATAAAGGAACTTAGTCATATCAACTTGGTGTCACTACTAAATTTGAACGTTTTTGCAATGAAGTTTCGTTAGAATAGGGTTGTTGTTGCGACCAAGATGATTTTTTTTGTTTCGTCAGAATTGATTCGTTGGTCTAGCGACCAAGAAAATAAGCCTATACACAATAGGGAAAAGTTACCATTCGTTGGTCCATCCACCAAGATTAGTCGGTCTAGTGACCCACTTTAGTCGCAAGCCTTGCTAGCATCTCTAAGGAAAACATAACCTTGGTCACTCTAGCGACCATAATTAGTCAGTATAGCAACTAATATTAGTTGCAAGAGCGACCAAGAAAACCCTATCAAACTTAGTCAAGCGACCAAATGGCTATATAAGAAACGAACCTATGCGTCGCTAGAGCGACTAATGTTGGGTTTTTTTTATTTTTTAAAATATGTCATTCACACAGGAATAAGCCCAGATTAGCAAGCTATAGATGCATACTTTATATTAGCGATAAAAAATCACTTGCTAATATTTCCAAAATCACATGATAAGAGGATCATTAGGTAGAAGAGTTATTTTTAAATCTTAAAGTTTTAGAGGTTTTGAGAAAGGCTCAAATTCACATAAATTCAATTAAATGAGGATTTCACCTCTAAAAATAGGCCAAAGGTTAATTTTAGCTTTCGACAGATAAATGTGAAATTTACATTGTAATGAGCCACCGAAAAGCTAACTTTCGGCGGATAAAAGGAAAAATACATGATTAGTAATCCGCCGAAAGCTTTGAAGAGTCTAGATCAGTCTTCTTTCTTCCTAGATCATGTTTTTCCCTTTCCAGAATCCGTGGGAATGATCTCAAATTAAAGATAATAATTATCAGAAGCTAGATCATCCTCTTCATCAAGTTTTGAAGGCATATGGTAAGGGAATGAAGCCAAATGGCAGGTTTATTCTTGATAGAAATCGTCCATCCATCAAAGACAGATTTTGAAATCTGTGATTTCCACCAGCAAGCTGCCAAATAATTGTCCAGGTTGTCAAATTCAACTTATGATGATAAGATTGGATCATTTATGCTAAAAGATCAAATTTATTATGTTTATTTTTGGTATTTTAGATCCATTAAATTAGGATCTTGAAACCTTGATGTAAAGGCTATAAAAGCC
Organism: Picea abies; assembly: GCA_900067695.1. NCBI lineage: Eukaryota > Viridiplantae > Streptophyta > Pinopsida > Pinales > Pinaceae > Picea > Picea abies. The sequence goes on along the minus strand of CBVK0101356724.1, from coordinate 4,960 downwards.
TAATAATTCTAAGACACCAAAGGGGGGAAATATAGTCTGAGGACCGTGGTTCTATTCTTGAATACTTGTACATTTCATCCTTTGGAGATGTCCATGAATATATCTTGACATGGATCTTATTTCACTTTGTTTGTTTAGTTTTCATATCCTTTCTTTCCAAGTTTATGTATACTCAATGACAAAAGGTTGTCATCCCATCTCTTCGTTGGTATATTAGACTTATATACATTGCTTCTTATGTTTGTCTTGGTGCTAGATAGTTGTCATCCTATCAGTGCACTCATAAGCTTAAGCTGCAAGTATTTACTTATTATGTTTGGCCATCTACTATATACAAATCTTATATATGTTTCTGATGGTATGAAGAAGTATCTTACCTATCATTACTGGCTATTCACATATGTCTTTGTGTAGGTATTTCTTGCTAGCATAATGAGTATTTTCCATGTTTTCACACATTGATTAAAACCTTCTGAGTAGCATAGTTGAAATCCTTGGTCTTTCAAGTGACCCATGTCTTTCTAAATGGATGTGAGTTTATAATGTCATCTGATTTGATCCTTTTTCCTCCATAGTTTATTGATGTATTTAAGTTACCAAGCTTACACCTTTCTACATTCAGGGAGTGATTTCTTGGAGAGATAACACTTTCATTATGTACTTGGGAGTTGGCACTGGAGTCAAACCCCTAATGGTCAATACCGGTGATCCAATTTACCTTGTCATTTCTAGATGTAAGCACCATTGTGATGAGTTTCAATCCATGCTAGGGGATTTAATATTGAGCCTCAAATTGTGGAAGGTGAATCTAGAGCATTGGGTGGAGGAGATTTCACAGCAGTAGACCTCCCTTACGGAGTAGTTGGGCACTATTAAATCGAAGGAATTCCTGTTAGATGTGGAAAATCAATGCCTAAGAGAAAAATTCAAGGAACAAGAAGCTGAAATTCATAAGCTACAACGACATGCAAAGAAGATAGTCAGCCTTTCCGAGCTTGATACAAGCCCTAGGAGGTTGATAGTCACATCCAACATATGACCAATTTTAATACATATCTCATTGATATGAAAATAGCAATTGAAGGCATAGCTATGTACAATGTGCATATTAATAAGAAACACAAAAATCCTATGAAATGTATTAACTTAAAATATGTGCATTTGGTAGTTATACAAATAATCTATCCGGAGTCAATTTTAATATTTCACAATTTTCAGATACAATTAGGCTGAAAAAAATTTCTGAACTATGATTACTACTTGCCAATATCCCCATAACATTTTTTCATGCAAGGAAAATAATTTTGTTTCATGATAAATCAATGTTGAACCTAGATTATTGAAAGAGTTAATAACATACTTATTTTACCAATTTCAACAACCATTTTCTAAATTTCATCCAGGAAAATATCAGTATAGTGAGTAGATCCAAAATAGATTGGTGTCCACTTTTCCATAAAATCACGGTCTGTTACATGTTTTCCTTCATGGTTCACTAGGTTAAGCAACCCACCAATTGCAACTTTGCCTATTGAGGGCCCGTCTTTTACCTACGTACATAGATTCTTTATTTCTGAAAACAACAAAGAGTGAAAATATCTCAGATTTCACATAGACCATGATATGACAAAAACTACATACAATGAAATAATGAAACACTCTTTCATGTAAACTCATCTAAAAGATATTCAATGAATGATTCAAGGAAATGTATGTGACAACAAGATATTCACTTAAGTGTGCAAATTCCACATTTGTTTGTGTTTGTATACAATTCCTAGAGGATGATGCTTTCAATCTTAAGAATAATGCGCGTATTCAAATTATTAAGATTAATCAATGACTAAATTTTAATGATATACACAATTGCCTAATAGAGCACAATAATTTTATTTGAAGTATCTATGACTTTGATCAAACTAATTTCAAGACATCAATATTTAAAAGCCACAAAACGTTTCATATATGTCAATCCAATAATCCAATAGTATCCTTCTCAGTTCATTACATATTAGAAGTTGGGACAGTCTATTTGACTTCAATTCAATATGTATCATTCCTACTTTTCCTAAATATGCAAATGAAAATGATATGCAACCCCTCCAAATGCACACAAGTTAATATTTTTTATGTTGCTTATGTATGCAGATTGTAGGTTATGTTCCCAATGAATTATCTTTGTCAAAAACAAATTAAATGTGGTTGGGAATGACTATGTTCACACAGTCATAATTCAAGGTTTTACTATGATTTTGGGTTGAGAGATTGGGAAGAAGTTTAGGTAGAGTGACTATGAGGTATGTGAGTTTGTTTTTAGGGGTGTGTCAAAGTGGAATAGGGTCTTAAATTAAGGCTTCAAGATAGTCAATAGTAAGGTTTTTTGTAGGTAGACGTGGGTCTTAAATAGGTCAATGTTAGGTAGGTTGGGGCTGCAAAAATAGTTTAAGACAGTCAAATGGTAGACAGTCCTGAGGATGGATGTGAGTTTTTAGGATAGTAGGAGAGAGGCCTAGAGATCTTGCATTAGGAGTCTAATAGTTTAGAGTGGTGGCTAGGTTAGGGTAGGTTGCTAATGAATATGGACAACAAACTTCACAAAGAGTGTTGTCCAAAGGAAATTCCTTGAAACACTTTTAATATTTACCATTCTAATAAAGTTGTGTTCAGACCCAGCATGTGTATTATTAATGTCAACACCACCTAAGTAGAAATTCTTGATCTTCTCAAAATGCTGACATATAAGAAACTTATTATTAACTGGACCTAAGTAATGCCTCCCTTTAAATGAATATTATAAATAACTACAACAAATTTTGATCCCCATTTTACTAAATGTATGGAATGTTTCTTTCCTTTGGGGAGATTCTCAAGGTGCAATGGATATTTTCTTTACAAATGAATGATTATGGATTTACTGGAAATAATTGTCTTGATCCTTTTTTATGTTAGGATACCTAACTTCTGAGTTTTTTTTTTTTATGAATGAAAGTACCCAATAATAGGGAAATGTAAGAATACCAAGATATGATAATTTTATCAATGTTCACTAATGACCTCAAAGGTAGGTCAATGGGACTCAAAATTACAATTGAGTAGTGACCCATTGTGGGATCAAAGTAGCATCTCCTAGAAGCTGAATTATAAAACAAAATAAGTTAAACTACTGAAAAAGAGAAATGAAAAAATGGAAATTTCATATGTAACATGAAAAAGGGATGCTCATCCTCATTAGAATATGAAGCCCTTGATGTCACTACAAAAATAATACTGAAAGTAGAGAAGGGAGAAGATGATTTCCCTGGTGAGTCACCAACCGCAGATTAGTCAATTCATTGCCTGACAATGTCTTTAGGGGAGAGTCCATTTTTTAGAGGACTTGACCATGTAACCATAGGTGAAATTAAAATACCTAGCGATTGAAGGTTGGTTTCATGAAGGGGGTTTGTAGTGGAAAATGAATTGTGATAAGAAAGAGATATCCTCAAAATCCTAGTGGGGGTATGTCTACTAGATGGAGGTTGAATAAAAGTGCATAGCCCATCCAATCTATTATTTGGTGTGACCTAGGTTTGTTCCTACCACTCATTTCCACCAACTATTTTGATCAAGAGAATAAAGGAAGTGATTACCTTAATATGATCCATCCTTAGAGGTCCATGTAAGTTCTATCCTCTGTAACCCAACATTTTCTTGATAAAATGAGTTAGGATTCTCTAGTATGGATACCAAAATAAGGTAGAGAGAGAACTCTAAGTGTGTCAGTAGTAGAGGACATAAATGAAGTGTTGACACAAAGGGTGGATATATTATATACACAAACCAAAGGAAACTAGGTCTTTTGTTTTAACATAACGGAGAAGGGACCACCAATGTTGAACATGACACCCACCACTTAGAAAAACAAAGTGGAATACTTTTCACACTCAAATATTGCAATTGTAGATATCCAATTCATGGATGCAAAGATGAATGATCCTCAAAATATAATTGCATTTATACTTACCCTGAAATTACAACAAAAGTGGATAACATAGGTGATGACACCAAAGGTAGACATAGACAATCAAATAATAAGAAAATAATTTCACCTTGGAGAGAATTGGTTAAAAAAAGAACAAATTCATCAGATGAACAAGGGGTTCTAGTATTAAAAAAGGCATTCCTTCCACTCATAGGGCATGTGGAATGGAATAGGAACCTTGATACTGAATTGTTTTTAAATATCCTATACAATTGCAAGGTATACTTATATGGAACTTAGTATCTAAATCTAGTTAGAAGGAACATGATGCAAGTTATTGGCTTTAGTCAGTTAATGCCCTAGATGAAAAATACAGAGTAATTTTGGAGACAACCAAACATAGTTACAATGGTATGTTGTTCTAGAAATTGCAATAAATCAAATGATATATTAATCGCCCCAAAACTTCCAAGAATGGGGGACTATGTCAGAGTGAATCTATATCTAGCATTAAAATGGTGGGACTGTCTTTGTAATAGTTACATCAGTCCTAAATTGAGTGCCAAGTTAGTAGCTTTAGTAGCTTTAGGGAGCTATAGAGATTAGGTCTAGATGTCTTGTGTTAGACCACTAAGAGTCTACGATTTCTAGACTTAGGATGTAGGTTAGGTTTAGGGTAGGCCGAGGTATGTAGGGGTAGCCTAGGTTAGGTTAGGAGGTTTGAACCTCCTAGGAGGAGCAAGAAGCATATGAAGAGGATAATGAACCTCAGGGTCACCGCATTCAATTTGTACTACATTGATTTAGGCTAGCAACAGTGTTGGATAGAGAGACATACCTTGGGGATTGTGCTCACCTCCATGCATCCTTAACACTCGTTGAGTCAACATAACTTTTTCTTTTTAAATTCAAATTTTCTAAAAAAATCATTGATCTCCGCATTCATTACGAAATGTGAGATCGGAAGAGCGGTTCAGCAGGAATGCCGAGACCGATCTC
>CBVK0101356721.1:0-18305 GCA_900067695.1 Picea abies | reverse complement strand
AGTTGGCATATGAAGGATTAGTAAGACTCACCAAGGTTTCTACATTTTAAAATAAATTTCCATCCTTAAAATCATCCATGTCCTTAGTTTTGTAGCCAATGAGCATATAAGAGAGACGATTCTATATTAAATTTATGTTTGAAAGGCATAATACAAGTTTTATGTTATGATGTTTTCTAGCTCATTGTGTATCAATCGATATTATAGCTTGCATTCCTAGCTTCTATAGCCAAAGAAAGAAGAGGGAACAACACCCTCTATATATGGCATCGATAGCCAATATCTAATTGGGACCAACTCTCTTCAAGTAGGCACTTAAGGATGTGCGCTAACACAAACAACAACAACTTCAATATTTTGTTCTTCTTGAGATGAGTATCTCACATGATGCCCCCCCAAAAGTATCAAAGTGCAGATGTATCACTCGTTGATATACAAATCCAATTCTTATAACAACAATTTTTCCAACAACATACACGGGTGATCCAACAGAAAACTTAGGTGATCAACAAACTAGATGAATAAATCATATATCCATAGGTTTGCAATTCCACATCACGGATGAGAACTTTCTACTTTTATTTTTAACATAAAGTTGCACTGCAAAGCATGATAAAATTACAATGGCAGTCGATCACCTCCAGGGGATAGTAGCTCAATGGTGGGAAAATGTTCATCATATATGGATCAAAGAGGAATCTCTTTGTGTCAAACTTAATGATAAGGCAGTGACCCATACTTGTGATACCATAACAAGTTAGAATAATTTATGCACGACTCTTCATGATTATTTTTATCCTGCTAGGTATATCGATGGTTTATGGGACAAATGGATTTAGCTATGGTAGTTTTCTATCCATACGATACACAAATACATTGATTTAATCTCCAAACTCTAGGTTCAACTCTCTATTTTTTATCCTGAATAAGTACTTAATATTAAATTTAATTATGTTTTATTTTTTATTTTTTTAGAGACGGTTAAAGATTTTTATAGATTAAGGACCGACAAATGAGTTGCCGGATACTTTACAATCCAAAGACGAACAACAAACAAATTTTCTTGTTCAGACAGTTGCCTCAAAATCCTATATAAAATTCCAGTGAATGGTAGACTAGAAGGCTCAAGGATTGCCAAAGAGCTTGACTTGGTTGCCAAAATTTTCTAGGAGTAGAGAGATGAGCTGAGAGAGTAGGGCGTAAGGGGGGTAGTCATTGTTAGACTTATCCTGGAGCTTTGAGTCTTTGGACTATGCTTTGGAGAGATTCTCGACCTGAGCTTCTAGCTTGCTGATTCAGTGGCAAATTCCTCCTACCACATTTACTATATCTTTGAAATTTACTTCGACTTCGCTGGCGACATCCTCTTTGAGGGATTTGATCTCTTGATTCAGTGATTCCCATCGTTTTTCTCCCACGATGTCTAGGATGAGCATTAATTTGGTCTTCTCCTTGACCAGTTCTTTGACCTTGTCTAGCTTGTTTGCATTTCTGTGATCCTTTCTTCCAACGAAGGTTCTGGATTTGAGGACATTGTCATTGCTGCTTTCCTTCCCTTACATAGAGCAATCAACGAATTAGGGTAGCAGCACTGGGGAAGGGGGAAAATGGTACTATGCTGCATTTCTTGATGCGATTTATAACCTTTCCTGCCTGCATTGTCACATGGTTCACGGGTTTGCCCCCATACCTGCCTTGTACCACGAATCTCTGATCGAGGATTTGTCTGCTATCTGTGAGTGGAGGGGGGATGCTCTAGGAGAAAGGGTGCATGATTCTCTTTGTTGTACTTTAGATTCTCTTCAGAGAGGGAAATATTTTTTTCTTGACAAGTCAAGGTCGATGAGACTGACTTGGGGTCATGGGATTAAAGATCTCTTGTCTTCTCCATTCACTTGAAGCGTACTCTTGCTCAGGAGCGATCCTCTATTTGCCTCGGCGTCTGCTAGCGGGTTTAAGTCTATGAGGATATGGTAGACTTTAGTTGTTCTGAAATTGGAGAGTAGGAGGATTACCTTCAAATAGACCCGGGCCAACTGGATATTATTTGGTTTCTTTTTCAAGGCGATGGATTGAATAATGACCCTGGAATCTCCAAAAATTACTAGATTTTGTACCTTCCGTTTAGTTGCCAAATTTATCCCCTTCCACAGGGCAAGCATTTATGCTTGATTATTAGTGTTCATTCCAAGGCCCCAGGCATAGGCTATATTTATCTTGCTCGAGGGATCAAGAAAAACTCCCCCCCCTCCTGCTTTGCCAGGATTCCCTTTCGAGGCCCCGTCGAAGAAGAGACAATGTTCTTCCAGGGATGAGCGCCATTCGATAAATTCTTGCTCGTCCATTCTAATTTCCCAGCTTTCTTTTTGGGGGATTTTGAGGGTCCCTCTGCTCAGATGGTTTGGGACATACTCTTTGAGCCACTGATCTTCATCTAAGTTTAGAGGCTCAGAGTTCGTGATAGAATGTTTAGTGTTCAGGGCTTCCCCCATCATGGATTTTATTTTTAGAGCGACCTGAGGCGGTGTTCTGCTTTCCTCATGAAAGATTTGGCTATTTATTTCAAGCCATACTTTCCAGAAGAGGAACTTAGGGAGCCACATCCAACAGGTTTTAAGGAGATTCTTTTTCCTTAAAGAAAATTGGGCAAGATCCTTCCAATTACTTATCAACTTGGTAACCGAAGGGGGCAGTCGAATTCTTAAGGGATTGATGAAATGAGTCCAGACCTCTCTCGAAAATACACAGTCAATGAAGAGATGGTATGCTGTTTCTTTGGCCTCCATACACAATGGGAATTGGGAAGGCCCTTCCCATCCTTTCCTCTTTAAGTTATCAGTGGTCAGGGTGCTTTTGTGAACCAGGGTCCAATTGAACATGTCAATTTTGGGAACAGAGGGATAATGCCAAATTGTTCTCCAAGGAGTGGGGTCTAGGGATACATTAGGAATTTATTGAATATCCTTGTGCCCTGCAACTGCTGAGTATTTCCCCGTAGAGTCGCCTCAACCTCATTTGTCTTTTATAGATGCCTTGCATGGTGATTTCCCTTGGAGTGCTTCCAGGAGGATCTTGGCTTCTGCCTCCATCCTTTCATGGTAATCCCTTAGTGCCCACTTTATCCAAGGAGAGTTCTCATCTACACCCCATTCCGAGATATCCCAAAGATTTTTGTAGTTGTTTTTTTGGAGCCAGGTTTTTATATTTTCAATGCCTTCAGTTTGATTTAGAGGCGTGGAGCCAAGAATAGAGTATCGGGGAGCCTTTCAAGACTTTTGGGGGACGATCCAGGCATCTGTCTATGTGTCCCAAGAAGTATTTTTTGTAGAGATCTCGCTTGCTCCATGTGTTTTTACCCGATACTAAAAGCCACAGGATTTTGGCCACCATTGTAAGGTTTTGGGTGGCCACATCTCGGATTTGCAAGCCACCTTCGAGGAGAGGCTTTTTTTTCTTGTCCCAGCTGACTAGATGGAGTTTCCTTTCATTGTTCCTTCCTCCTTCCCAGAGGAAACAATGCATCATCCCGTCAATTTTGAGCATTAACATTTTAGGAGCTAGGAGTATTGAATTCTGATAAATTGGAAGGCTGGTAAGAACAACCTTCATTAACACCACTTTCCCAAGATTTAACCAATTTTTCCCCCAAGATTGAATTCTTTGCTTTAGCTTTTCTAGGAGAGGCAACCAGTGGCTCACTCTGGGGCTTGATTTGAATAAGGGAATGCCCAGGTACTTGATCGATTCCTAGGTGATGGTGCCTTCCATTTTGAGGATTCTGGAAATGTCATTCATTTCTCGAGGCAAGCAATTCCAACCAAAGATCTTGTGGAGACTTATTTCACTGCCTGAAACTTCCTTATACAAATCTAGATCTATTTTAAAATGCCTTGTAGTGTTGTTGTTGGCTTTGCCTAGTAATAAGGTGTTGTCGACGAACTACACGTGGTTGATTTCTTTGACATTAGGGGCCATTCTTATTCCCAACAGAGATCTGATCTGGAGGTAGTTGTCTAATTGGAAGTTGAGTACAAAATCTTGGATGGCATAGAGTAGAGGAGACAGGGGGCAACCTTGTCTTAAACCCCTTGAGGCTTGGAAGAATTCCGAGGGGAGACCATTTACCAGTGGAGCGATCCATGAGTGGGAGATGTAGGCCTTGACCCAATTTATGAACCTTTTTTCAAACCCTAGCTTGTGCATAACGAAAAAAAGAAAGTCAAGATGAACTTTATCAAAACCATTTGCAAGATCAATTTTAACAATCATAACTTTCTCTTTTCTTTGGTAGCTAGAATGAATGGCCTCTTGGACCAGGATGATATTATCCAGGATTTGCCTTCCTTTTATGAAACCTCCTTGATTTTCCGAAATAGTTCTTGGGAGAAAACTCTTTAATCTGTTAGCTATAATTTTGGTAATGATCTTGTAGCCTGTGTTGCAAAGGGAGATGGGCTGGAATCTGTTGAAGTTGTTGGCTCCTTTTTCTTTGGGGATTAGTGCTAGGAAGGAAGAGTTGGTGCTTCCTCTGAACTTGGTACAGTTCTGAGATTTCTTGACCATTCTTAGGAGATCTTTCTTAATAATAGGCCAACAGGAGTTGTAGAACCGAGCTGTAAACCCATCTGGTCCAGGGGCTTTGTCTGGCTCCATGTGGTTTAAGGATCTTCTTATCTCTTGCATGCTTATCGAGGCTGTAAGTCTTTGATTTTTGTCATTTCCTACCAGCTCTGGAACTGATGAGAGAGGGTAGCGCATAGGATCTAAAGGGTCAGCTTCCAGGGTAGTGAATAGGTCCTTGAAAAAGGAGTGAGCGACTTTCTTTATTCATTCAAACTCTTTGATGACTTGGGTTTGGAATTTTATTTCATTGACCGTCTTAAAAATTTTCCGGGCCTTCGCTTGCTTGTGGAAGAAGGTTGTATTTTTATCCCCTACTTGGAGCCAGAGGTTTCTTGATTTCACTCTCCAATAATCTTCTTCTATTCTGTTGGCTTGATGGAGGGATTTTTGGAGGGCAACCTCTTGGGTAAGTGAATCTTGATTCGGTGGAGATTCTTCTAAAGCATGCTGAAGCTGATCCAGGGAATTTTGAATGCGAAACTTCTTAGAGGTTGGGGAGGTGAGGTTTTTTGCCCAAGCTTTGAGATCCTTTTTGAGTCTTCAGAGTTTTTATTCCCACACGAAGAAAGGGGAGCCAATCGTATTTCTTTTCCATGACTCATAAACCACCTCTTGGAATCCTTCCTGGTTGGTCCACAGGGGGCTAAAGTGGAAGGGGGTAGGACCCAAGTTTTCCCCAGGATTGAGAGTTAATACAATGGGTTTGTGATCTGAGGTATAGTTCGGAAGGAATTTTGAGCTAGCCATTAGGCCATGAGTAAGAAAGGAGGTTTGGACAAGGAATCTATCCAGGCGAGCTATAATATGGCCAGGGCCTAATATTTTGTTGGACCAAGTATACTTCCCCCAGGCTGGCTTGATATCCTCTAGATCCCAGTCTAGCATAAGATCTTCTACCCATTCTCTTGTTGGATCACAGACTGATGAACCCCCTTTTTTCTCAGATAGTGAGAGGGTTACATTAAGATCACCGATGATTACTATGTTTTCAGTAATATGCATGCTTAGGAAGAGTTTTAGTGAATCCCAATAGGTCTTCTTTTCTGAAAGAAAAACTGGAACGTAAAGGTTAAACATATTTACCTGGTGACCAGAATCTTTATGAAGCAGCTTGGTGAAGATCCAATGAGTATTACAATCTTCTTCAATCAAGTCTAGTTTTGATGTGTCCCAGAAGGTGCCTATTCCTCCTGAGGCCCGTCTAGCACTGACGACTTTCCCTGAGCCTTTTTTCCAAAATGAGTGACTTGCACAGAGGAGATCTGTTTCCTCCAATTTAGTCTCCTGGATTAAGAGTACCTCAGTCTTCGACATGTGGACTAGACCTCTCATGGTTTCTTCTTTTATTTTTCTTCCGAGCCCTCTACAATTCCAGAAGACATACTGCATTATTTAACAGTTTGGGGAGTGCTTGCTCCTTTCAGAGCCCTTCCTTGATTCCTTGTGGTTCTAGTTCTTATCATTTCTGGAATGGTGTGTTGGGATCCTTGCACTATGTCCCAATAGGATTTCTCTTCTCATTTCTTTTTCTCAGGTTTCCTCCCTCTCGAGGGCCTTTCTGGAGTTCCATGGGAGATGCTTGTTTCTGAGGCTCCACCATTTGAATCTTTGCTAGATTCAGTGCTTAGAATGACGTGCTCATATTGCGTTTTCATAGGGTCTTCTACATTCGGTGGTTTAGGTAGCGGTCCAGGTGTAGTGATGGCCTTCAGATCATGTTCTTGGTTTTTTGCTACTTCGATAGTTTTTTCCAGTGCTTCCTTGTCTTCTAAGATTGGATGACTTTGCTTCGCTGGTTCTTGTGATTTTTTATCTTTTGGTTTGACTGCCTTGCCTTTCTTTACCTTCTGCCATCCTTCTGCATCTTCTTTTGCAACGGGTTGAGTTTTGGGGCAATTTTGCTGGAAGTGACCATGTTCGTGGCAGTTCCTTCACTTGAATGACAGTTGCTCGTAGTCAAGTTTTTGATAGTGGTGCCAAGATCCTATAGTTAGCTTTAATGCTTCTGGCAGATTGGCTTCAAGGTTGATCTCCACACAAATTCTGGCACAAATGTATTGGGATTTGTTTTCCTCTTTATCTATGAATCGCCCTAGTCCATTCCCAATATTTTGCAGGGATTGATAGCTCTAGCAGTGTACATGTAATTTTGGTAATCTTACCCAAAATGGGACCTCTTTTAGGACATCTACAGAGGGATCGAAGTCAGACGTCCATTTATTAAGGTATAGGCCTTGGGTTCCCATGAAATAAAGTCTACTTCTGAAAATAAGATCTCGGTCTTCTTTCGAAATGAATTCAAAAATGAATAAGCCCCTTCCCACTGGATAACAGGTTACGCTATGTTGGGGCCTCCAGTTCCTCTGGATCCAATCATCCGTAGTCTTTGCCGATGGCCGTAACCCCGTAAATTGGCCTACTAACCCTATCTCTGCTAGTGCTAGGGTGATATTGATGGGTTGTTCCTCTGACAAAGCTATTTCTAGGGTAGCATCTAGTTTCTTGATGAATTTTAGGACTTCGGGCGGGGAGATTTTCTTACCTTGGATGTTGACGAGTTTCCCGAAAACCTCATTAGCAGAGAATGGAGGGGGCTGAGCCGACTCCCCGCCCCCAGGTGCACTCATGGCGGCTTTCTTGGCCTCTTGTCGTTAACCCAACTCTAAACCCTAGCGCGCAGAACAATCATCCGATATAAGGTGGTGAGCTTGGTTCAGAACAGTTAATCAGGCAACGAGCATCAACCATCTTCGGGTTCGAGCTTGAGACTTGACCATCGTTACATGACCGACCTTACCACTATGCCACACCCACAACCTTAAATTTAATTATGGTTTATTACCTTCTATACATCATAAAGTTTCCTTGTTCCGTAGTGTGTCTCTTTCTTTGACATTTCATCATGCTCTTACTAATGAAAATAACTGAGTTAGCCACTCTTTTTATCTTCATTCTCTATATCAATTATCTCCTACTCCATCAATATCATACATTCCTTTGACTCCCCCACCCCCCAACCTAGCCCATATTGCAGTTTTCATAGGATGACCTCTCACAATACAATGAATTGTCATTCACTTCAATGTCAATGATCTGCTAAAGCATTGTTATCTGAACCACAACCCCCTACCACATATTATGCCCCTCCCAAGGAAGTGATTGATGTTGAGAATATCACTGAACCTACCTTATCTAGTGCTTCTTACTCGTATTCATAATCATTTATCTTATGCAACAATATTTATTCACAACTTCCAAATTAAGGTTTGCATTGTTCAATTGATTATGGACAATCATAGTCAAAATAATTTGGTTTTGGTTTCCCTTGTCAAATTTTTGGATATTTTGGTCACTCCTCATCCTTACCTGTACCATCTTGGATGGGTAAATGAAGGTGCTTAGTCCTTATTTGTGTCATATCAATGTACTACCACATTTTCTATTGGCCTCCATTTTTGCGACACAATTCGGTGTGATGTGACCCTTTGGATTGTGTTGAGTTACTTATAGGTATACCATACTAGATTGAACACTTTTCCCAATATGAATCTCATATTTATCCTTACAAACTCACTAAGTATGACAACACTTATAACTTTCTCTCATCGACAAAGCCTCATCTCTCCCCTTTCTCTGACACTATTGTTGTCTCGTAGGTGTCTCTCCATAAGTTCCTACACCTTTTCATTCTTTCTCAAACCTTTTGTGATCATCCCACACCACACTCAACCTCCCTACATCCTATCTAACCCATTGAATATTCCAAATATCCCCCCCCTTATTTTCATTCCATGCCAAAATTTATCACTATTGAGATTTCATAGAGTAATACAACCTATTTTATTCAGCATCCTCTTGCACAAGTTGATATTATCTTATCCGGTACTGAGGATAGTGGTTCCCAGACTAGGATCTCCAAGAACAATTTAGAATTACATGTAATTATAAACCATGAAGAGGAGGAAGCAAACAATCCCAATGATTTGTAAGTCATTTTATTTCACAACCATACAAAATATATAACTAGTAGATTTGCTCATGGTGAGCCCCATTCTTTTAACAGACGAGTAGATGCCAAGTAGATGGAGAAATCGGTTCACTCAACACAAGGTACTTTGTCGGAATAAGTTATCCCACTGGATTTGATCAATGTGGGAAGGGTTGCATATATGTTTAATAACATTTGGGAGAAGGAATTTTCTAAAAAAAAGCAGCCCAAAGGATCAAACAATAAAAACTTTAATAATAGTGTGGTATATCAATGGGTTGTACTAGAGACTATGGCCAAGGTTCCTCATGACAATCCCAAGGAAAATGAGTCTTAAGAAACAAATGGAATATGATCATTCCACTTGCATAATGTTTTTAAATTGGTCAATGAGAATGGAGCAATTGATTTTCCACCTTTAATTGAAAGAAATAACATGTTCATAATGTCTAATATGAAATCAACATATCCAATACTATAGTTGGTTGTGTGAATCATGTTTTATTTAGTAATAGTCATTGTCTCTATCACACTTAGTGGCATTGCATTTTCTTGTCTGAGGAAACTGATTATTATTGGATATGTACTTGTAGTGTTAATTATTGAGCTAGGTAGCTTGAGTTTTGTCTGTGAAATGGTGCAAGTGGAGACCATTGCCCAATTTGGTGTTGTCTTCCTTCTTTCTACCCTAAGCCTAACATTTTCTTAAAAAAATAATTGATTTGTTAGATTTGTCACTATTTTGGAGATTTGCTCCAAAAAAAAATCCTTTTTATGTGATTTTGTGATATTACTCCCTTGCTACGTGAAAAAACCCCTTCTAAATATTGCTTTGTAAGTGATTTCCTAATCTCCAAAAAAAATCCCTTTTATGTGTTTTTGTGGTATTACTCCCTTGCTACGTGAGGAAACCCCTTCCAAATATATCTTTATAAGCGATTTCCTGTCAATTTTATCAACACCTTATGATTTTAGTTTTTAATAAAACAAAATAATATTAATTTCCTTATTAAAAAATAATTCGAATTTAGCATATACACACCCAAAATCATTAGTGAACTAAAACAAAAACAATACATTGTAAACTTCATACAACTCATAAAGAATTATAGGAAAATGTAACTAAGTCACATATTTTTAAGTGTAATGTCAATAATCCAAAGAGAGCATATATTTGACTTAAAAACGCCTAGAGATTATCAACAAAGATTTTGGAGAATATAGATATAAATTGCATGTAATTATGTTATTAATTCCACTTCTATTATGCAAAGAGAACATATATTTGACTTAAAACCGTTTAGAGATTAACAACAAAGATTTTGGAGAATAGAGATATGAATTGAAACCTATAGTTTTAAGGTTTAACAACCAACATAACATCTACGTTGATTTCCAAAGAACAAAGAAATATAGATTATGAAAAGTTTCAAGCATATTAGATTAATAAATTATAGATATGAAAAGTGGTGTAATCAATTAAAAAATGTTTTCTTTTATTTTTATATATGCATTAATGCATTTAAATGTTTTATTAATATATTGTATTTAGTATATATTATGCTTGTTTTTTTCTAATTAGTTTACCAATGAATATCTATGTTAGATTAGGTTAACTTCGATAGCATAAGTTATATTTTTTGACATATTTATAAATAAAGAAATTGAAGGGAATACCAAGTATAGGTTATTCATTTAGCTTTTCTATGTATTGGTTTTTTTTTCGTGTTCATATGATCTAGTTTTAGTTAGTATTGGTTTATATTAATGGGTATCAAATTCATAAGTCTACACTCCTTCGAAGGCTTATTCTTTGTCTTCGGTAGATCTTGATTCATAGAGACCATAGTGTTAGCCCTTCTTGAGGCGTACTCCATACCCTCTTTAGCCACTTTTTTTTTAATATCTATTCATTGTTGGGATAATGTCTAGCTCCATAATTAAGTTTTAATAATAATATGGTGACTAAAAGGGATTAGCTCTTGGAAAAAACCATTTACTCCACTTTGGACTACAAAATATTGTTGGAAGTGTCGTTACAATAGCAAGTAATTATGTAGGAGAAATATGATACAATTATGCAACAAATGCTTTCTACTTTTCAAACTTCCTTACAACTATCACGCCCTTCTACTCCACAATAATGTGGTGCCTAAAAGGGATCACCTCTTGGAAAACACCATGGACTTTGCTATGGAATACAAATCATTATTGGAATGGTCATTACAACAACACACAACTATGGATGAGAAACATGAGGTGATTAGCAAGAAATGATTCGTACTTTTCAATCCACCTTACTACTATCATGCCCCTCTACTCCACATGGGCTCCACATTTTTGCTAAACTCTCCTTTCCTCATTTCACTAGCACGATGGATGGAGACTTCTTGGATGATTGGATTATACGAATGACAACATATTTTCAAATCCGTCCAAACCTACAAGAAGAAGAACATATGTAGATCTTGACCCTATATCTCAATGAACTCAACCTTACATGTTGGTATAAATACCAATCAAAATTTCCATATCAATCTACTAATGTAGGGGTATACATCAAGTTTAATCTTGAAGAGGAAGAGACATTGCCACTTTACTCTATCCAATGTTGGGATGTGCTATGGTTTGTGCTATGTTCTCGCTTTTATCTTCCATGGTATCACAACAAGCCTCCAGCTCTACCAATTCCCAAAATAGTCCATTCCATAATACATTGGACTCTTCAATAAGCTTCAACTATAGATCAACACCAAGGAACTGCTTATTTTCCAATGGATTCAACCCTTGGTATAATCTAATACCATGTTGATATTCACCCTCTACACAACACTTGACAATTAGCTCAATTTTTTTTTTTTTTATCTACTAAAAGAACAGTTGAGTAATCAAATTAACATGCAGCAAAAGCATAAACAAGGAAACCAAATCAAGCACATATAAACATCAATATTTTCGGGTATAAACCCCTAGAAAAACCATGGAGGGAAAACTATTCCAATGATGCTTTGATTAAGGTCAAATTAGGGCTCATGTAACAGGGAAAATGGTCCACTGAGAGAATTATACACTACATGAAAACCTGACAACTCATGTGTTGTTGTACGACCTTGTACCAACATGTTTCTCGAGAAATATGTGATTCATCCCTTTGTGAACCATATATATATGCAATTGTCTACATTGTGAACCGTGTATGTGTACAAAAAAACCATACGACAAGCTTTGTACATTCTGACACTTCCCTGTGGCTTATGTCGACTGAAACCCACCTGCGGCTACTTCTGCTTTCTCTCTCCTGCTTGACCTGTATGACCTCTACATGGAAGTCCTTCTCCACCTATCCAAGATCTTGAATCATGGTTCTTTGTGATCCAACCCTCTGATTAATAGTTGGATGAAATCTCTTCACCCAACCTGTGAGATATTCTCAGTCTAGTGTAAGCAAAATTCCTTCTTTGATCCTACACTCCTCACACTAGAAAAAGTCCTTATTTTCTATCCTCGACCTTGGTTTCTCACCAAAATTCTCAACCTTGATCTCTCACCAAAGTCTCTCACTTTGATCTCTTATCAAAAGTATTTGACTTTGATCTCCTATCAAAAGTAGCTTTTCATTTACCCCAACCTTGCTTTTATAATTATGAGTTATAATCTGTTTCTAATCTTAAAAGTGATCTATGGTTGATATTACTTCTCACACTCACTTAAGATTTATATTACATGATGCATGCTAAGCATGTTCCTTAAATAACTCAATTACTTTTACTTTAATTAATTCCTTTTAACTAAAGTAAACTCACATTGGGCTTTCGATGAATTTCACATGCTAGACACAAGAAAATGCAGAAGTACATGTTTGATGCTACCACAAACATCAATATGAACCTCCCTAGGTACTAATAGTCAAATTCAATACTTCTAGTTTACTACCTATTTTTCACAATGTCAATTCCATGTTTGTCAACATTTCCTTGGATATATATTTTCAACACACTTTGCTTGTTGAAAAACATTTGGGCACTAAACATCCTACCCAAATCCATCCACCATCCTAATGCCCTCCTTTCACCCTTTCTTGAGCCAACAATTTCACCACCTCACCACACACTCACAAGTTTTGCAAGTATCACCACACCACTTCCCATCCATTGAAGATTGTGGACAATTACAAGAAAAAAAAATCCCAAAGCTTTAGTCATCAAACATACATCAACTCCTACCCTTGAAGAGGACTTCGATATCATGGAGCTCTCCAACCCATGTCTCTAGATCGCACTCTAGTCCTCTTGGACCAAGCTTATTATTTGGTAGAGCATGAACATATTGTCACCCATAATAGTCAAATTAAAGATCTTATTGCTTACCTCATTTCGGAATATAGTAGTCAAAATAGTTTAGTCAAGCGCAATCTCTCGTTTCCTCCCTTAACCTCCCTGCAACCACTTCCCACCCCCACCCATATAATCTCGTCTGGGTAGAAGATGATGACCAATGTATCTTGGTTACTCACGATACACCGTCACCTTTGCCATTAAACACTTCTGGGATATAGTCGAAAGTGACGTCAATTCTTTGGATTTCTTAGGCCTCTATTAACATGATCGTTATGCATCCTATGATGGGTGGATTAATAATTTCACATTGCATCTTAGGGATAAAACCTACAAACTATGCACTAGTAACACTCACATGCCCACTGACCTCTTAGGAAAATATACTCTCAAATAGGTCTCCCTTGACAATATTTTTTTCTTTGTATTGTTCAGCCTATCAAAGAGGATGTGCATGCCTCTTCCCCACTCATCAATCTACAAACTCTATGCATGTAATTCCTCATTTTTTACCCTGGAATATGAATGTAAATGAATAGATGGATATAATCCAAGATCATATGTGAATTATCATTGTACATTTAATCATAATATGAAATCTCTAATTGATGCAAACAAAGATGGACTAAAAATATATAGGGGGTTGTGATTCCACAAGTGGGGGAAGTGAAATGGGGCTAAGGAGAGAGGACCTTAGTGACTAAAAAATTTAGCTTGTGTTATATCCTAAAGTGTTCAACCTTTGATTATTAATCCTTTATTATTGACCTTGATGTAATTTTTCCTAATCTTGGGATTAGAGGTGAAATGTGGGCTCCTCATGAAGAGCACATGGTGAGTGATTGGAATGCAAATATAGGTTGGAAATTTGAGCCCGTTGTTAGTATGATGATTATTTTGGTGATGGTATGTATTATGGTACAAGTGTGTTGGTATTATGGTACCTTGTAGTGTACTCTCGTGTAGTCTTATGTTGTTTCCCATTGTAATCTTGATGATTTTTTGTGTCATTGTGAGAGGGAAACTTGACCTACAATTCGAAGTCCCTAGAGTTTCAATAGAGAAATTCCTTGGCCAACCTATACTGAATCACTGAAAATAAATTGGTATAGATTGAGGGACTATGTATCAGAGAAGGGGATATGATTCCTAGTGTTGTGTAGGTTGAGGGGGGAAGAGTGTTGGTTAATTGGGATAGTTGTAGAGGGTTTTATTTCCAATGAGAGTTTTGGGTTGTGGGATAAGTAAGAAGAATTGGAACCATAATTTGAAACTTCACCCTTATGGATTCATAGCCTCAAATCAAGGGTGGCCTATGCCATATAAATAATAAGCGTGATAGAGAACCTACGACTGTGAGGAACATCCTTCATTTTCATCCATTTGAAGGATTATTTTTCTAGAAAGTTAAGTACTTTGACTATGACATGAAATTCCATGTTTTTATATTTTTGTTCTACAATTTATTATTTTCTAGTTTCTCCAATGTTGTGTGTATGGATTTATTTTTCACAATTGTAGATGAAATAATTGTAGGAATACAATCATGTTTTAATATTGAATTGAATAATAAAGTTGTTTTAGCTTTGATTCCTCTGTTGAATTCTACAGTCAATTAAATAAAATGATTTTGGTATTAGAGAGAAAATTTTATGGTGTTTTTGAGGTACCCCATAGCCTCAGTAATGTACAGGGGTTATTGGATACATGAAATTGTTGATGTATTTTGTAATCCAACCAACCTTCCCCCTCCTCATTCCTTCAACCATTCAATTGACCTTGTCCCAAGTGCCTTGCAACCCAATGATGCTACATGCCATTTATTCACTCTAGAGAGTTCTAAGATCAAATGAAAAATCAAACACTCATCGGATATCAAGAGTATCCAAGTTATTTTATCTCCACATGGTTCCCCCACCTTTATCATTCCAAAATGAGAGAAGCATGAATGGTTCCTTTTCACGGATTACTGGGCCCTCAATAAAATTACAATAAACAAATTATTATCCATTTTGCCACATTAAAGGTCTAGTGGATAATTTAGATGGTGCCAAATATTTCACTAAATTTGATCTCATGTTAGAGTACCACTAGGTTCATATTAATCCAAACCACAGTTGGAAATTTTCTTTTAAGACCAAATTTGGCATATAAGAATGGATGGTCATGCCATTCAACTTAACCAATGCCCCCACGACCTTTATGCCTCTAATTAATGATATCTTCCAACATCATTTGGGCTTCTTTGGTACATTACTTGGATGATATATTATTTTCAATAAGAGTTAGGATGGCCATATGTAGCATGTTCATCAACGAGTTTTGATCTCCTCCAACAACACTAGTTTCAAGGAAAGCACAAAAAATCTTCCTTTGGACAAACCAACATGCCTTATATAGGTTTCCTCATTGACCGAAAAGGGATTTGGGTAGATCCACAACATTTGACGGTCCTTCTCTAGAGGGTGACACCATTTTTTCCATCAATTTGAAGGCCTTTTTTGGGTGGTATTAATTTATATTGGTGCAAGTTAATTAGAGGATTGTCAGAACTTACCTACCCTCCTCATCAAGTGGAAAATCAGCCATAGTTTTGTTGGAAATTAACAATTACATAAACATTTTAGCATCTAAAATATGTCTTCAACTTTGAAATAGTCATCCATTACTAGATCTCCAACAACCATTTAAAATCAAATATGATGCATCACCTTATGCTATTATAGTTCCAATTCTTAAAAAAGGGGTCCACCCAATGGCATACCATCCATAAAATCTATCTATCATCAAGCTAAAATTTAGTACATATGATGATTTTTATTCCCTTATCCAATCATTAAAACAATGACACCACTATATTCTAGGTAAATAAACCATTATACACATCTATAATCACCCTTTGGTATTCATCATATCTCAATCAAAATATGTGATCAACGCCACCTCAAATTGGCATCCTACATCTGGAAATTTCATTTAGTTGTCTACTATAAGAAAGGTAACTCCAATAATGTTGTCAATTTAATCAATCACCCTCCTACCAATGTTTTTAATATTTTAGAAGTTTAGCTATCTTCATACGAGAGATGTATAAAACTCTATTATAAAAATCTTATCTTTGCATCCAACATTCATGCATTACAACATCCCATAAAGGTAAATTAAACCTTAATTTTAGATGATGCAACCCATGATGGTTGGACATACAAATTAAATCAAATATCCATTCCCGCTAGCCTAGACTAGCTATCCCTAATAATATAGGTGTATGATTCTTCATGCAATGAACTTTTTGTCACATCCAAAATTCTACAATACTTCCATAGATATTTTATTGTCACATTGATATGGCTAGCATAGTAAAAAAACATACAATCTTCAAAAAAAGAAAGAGAGAGAACCTTTGGGCCAAAAAATTCACTTGAGCTCTTATTTTCTCATTAAAAAATATATCAGAAACTCTTTGAACAAGGTTGACTGAATGAAAAACATAATATCCCTTTATATAATTGTTGAGCTCTCCATTGCTTGCCAATGGCTACAATACCAAATGATAGAAATAATAATAATGAAAAAGATTACGTTGATATCAAATGCCTACACTACTTCCTAGATCATGTCAATTCCCCTTAGGTTGAGCTGAAAGTGTCCTTGCTTTCTCACATAAATGGAGGAACCAAGCATGAAACTCAACAATAGTGAACCACTTGGCCTGAGTTATAACATGAACACACTATCCCACTAATTAATAAATATTAGATACATGCCGTGGTAAATGAGTGTGCACTTCTATGGATTATGAAAATAATGAATATTATGAGTAGGATGTGGACTGGGAAGTTCCTCTTCTAGTTGAGGTGGTGTGTACTAATTCAAATGGTTCACATTAATGACTAGATGGATACTTAGTTGAGATGGGATGTCCAACGCGATTTTATTATGTCCCACTTGCTAAAGAGCGGTATAAGGACCATAATGAAGAGGTTGGGGCTTGTGATGCTGGTGGCTATTAAAGTGTTGTTTTCTCAAATGAAGCCATGATAAATTTCCCATATAGAATGAAGTGGGAACCCTATATTTATCTTGCTAGAGTTTATACTTGTGTTAGTGAGAGCATGCTACACCTAAGTATGTATATGAGCCAATGTTTCATGAAATGAGGAAATAATTCCTTCTACTGCTTAGATGAACTGGCAAGGGGAAGAAGCAATGGGAGCTCATTTGTCACAATGGGTTAAAAACCATAAAAGACCTTAAAATGGGAATAACCCGTGGATATGTGAACTGTTTGATTATAACTTTGTTGTATTATTTGTAGATAATTATACCACTATTTATGGGCATGAATGATATGTGATTGACCATCTCTCTATAGTCATATGTTTGAGGATGAAAGGAAGTTGAAAATTGGAGTTTGTATCCCATTAAATGTCAAAGTGTTTTCTAGAAATGGATGAGAATCCTAGATTCTCTATCAATTATAATAGAGGGAGGGATGCCAAAATGTGTCTAGATGTAGGACAACTTGCTATGCGATGAGTTCCTTAGTGCATGGGATGAAAAAAAAACCATTTTAGAAAAATAACACACAATGGAAAAGATGACATTATGATGTTGGGTGGTCATAGGAAGGGCACTGATAAAATCAAGAGAGATGGATTCCCATGGGCTTGTAGGAATGGGGAATGGCTTGAAGAGTCCCATCTTATAATTGACATGTTTTGAGGTACTACAAAGAGTGCAACTCCAAATAAAAACATTGACTTGCTTCTTCATGGTATGCCAAAATAAACAATGTTGTAATTGTTACAAAGTTTTATTGATGCCAAATTGGTCCGCATATGAATATGCATTGGCCTCCTTGATGAAAAGAAGTTTGTGATCATTACTTGGCACACACAACTATTGCAATTTATATACAAATCCATATTTGATGTGGAAATCTAAAAAATGTGTTTGATTTACCTCTATCAAGTATTGGAGGGCATGTAGTCGGGGACCAAAATATAGATCTGAAGAGTATTATTGTTTCTAGTGATAATATGTAGGAACCTTAATGTTGAGGATTAGAAGTGCGCAAATTGAACGACGACTGAGTAGACTGATTGTTTGGTTGGTGTTATCCTTCTTGTATTTTATTACTAAATGAAAATTTGAATTTAAAATGCCCATTTCATGTGCCAATACTCCTGTAGTTTTGTTTGATGATGATCGATGTGCAATATTGTCTCATTTCCCAACAGATAATAACTCCATTGTTTGAGATCTTGGATGATGACATATAATGTTTTATTGTAGGCATTGTATTGGATATTGGAACTGTTATCCCCGATATCTAGGGATAACTAGGAGATCATGTC
>CBVK0101356718.1:0-26072 GCA_900067695.1 Picea abies | reverse complement strand
GCTCTTCCGATCTCACTTACACTTGTTCATGATTGTACACACATGTATGGCACATGACTAGATATATATAGATGCACTTGGTTAAAGGATATGTAAGATGATGTATGCATTGGGTACAATTACAGATAAGACACAGTGATAGGTTTCAGGTTGAGGTGGCATAGGTAGCAAAGTGTTTGAAGTTTCGTAAAAGGTGAAAAACCTAGCTTATGAAAGTGTACGTAGGCTAAAGAATAGGCAGGTCATGTACATATGTGGGATGCAGTATAGACAAGTCACATACATACGCGAGTTGCAGCACGGACAGGTCACGTACCTGATTGGGTTTTTGTTGGTATAGGAATGTTACAGGTACATGTTGATCACAAGTATTTGGTATAGGTTGGTTACAGGTTGTCAACATAGGTTTACAATGATATATCTTACAGTAATAGTATTACAGTGGTTTCACCTTTTGACATTTATATTTGAGGCCGATAGGACGGGGCAAGTAAAGGGGGTTGTAGCCTCCTTCCAGTTGGTTCCATAGAATCAGGGAGTTGGAGAATTCCTCAGGTTGTAGCCTGAGAAGTAGGTGGTTGTATCCACCTTCTAGTTGTAGGCGAAGAACATAGGGGGTTGTAGCCTCCTTCTGGTTGTAGCTAGAGAATTGGGGAGTTGGAGCTTCCCTTAGGTTGCAGCTTGAGAAAATAGGGGGTTGGAGCCTCCTTCCAGTTACATCTAGAAAACAAAGGAAGTTGGTGCTTCCAATGAATGTAATTTTTCAAGACATATAAGAAAAAGCATTATGTGGTTTTCTCTCACTTTGGGTTTCCATGTAAAAACACTTGTGTATTGTGTATGTGTATGATTTTTCATTTGTTCATTGTTTATTTACTTTAAAAATATTGGATGATAATGCTACATTGATATAACACTTGCATTGTATGGTTAAAAAGGATTAGATTGCTCTATTACTAATTCAGCCCCCCTCTCAGTAATCCAACAAAACACTGCTAGGTTCAGGATAAGGCCAAGAAACTCAGACTTAAAATGAAAAAAGGATATCAATAAATAAAATGACAAGAACCTCAAGATAAATGAGAGAAATCAAAGGAGAAAAACACTCCAAACCTCGAAAAGAAGATTCAATCCCTAGTATGGTTTCCAATTATGTTACGAGGAAAATCACTCTATGGCATGGGGTAAACCACAACAGACAGAAATGACTGCAGAAATCAACTCTAATCTCAAGTATGTTATATAAACAAATATGCTAACAAGAAAAGACAAATAGCCTACCTTGTCTAAACGTTCGATGAAGTCCATCATTGAGCACTTGACTCAAAGCAATACACCTGCAACTTTTCCTCGACAACGAAGATACGCAAGCATATGGTAATAATATATAAAGTTAGAACATACAATAGTATAATCCATCAATATTCATAACAAATACGCCCATGGAACAACAATTCAAATATTTGAAAAACATTAATTGGACGAGAAAATAGTATTTCTATTAAAATGTAATCAACAGAAGTGTATGAATGATAAAATTTTGTGTCGGCATGTTCAAAACCGAGAAACTAAGTCCCTTCCATATGGGCCTCCACCAAAGGCAAGCTCATATAAGAGATACAATGAGGTTCTCCATAAAATAGGAAAGACCTTGGGGGTTGAACATTGTGTTCAGATTTAAAAGGACAAAGGGATGCAGACTCAATATGAAGTGAATAATTTCTCCAGAGTAAATTTTCTCTCAAAGTTGAATTCTTCTCCTCTTCTCCACATATTGGATATGGCCCATTTATATCCTTCAAATGAAACTAAAGGATCGAGTCATGTTGGAATTCATTCATCCTTAACAAAAATAAATCACTAAGGATCAACATATCCATCTAACATACATAATAAGCAACGCACTGAGAAGATTCATAACATAAACAACACAGCACAAAGCAACCAAAGACACAAAATATACGTGGTTCACCCCAGTGTGGGGCTACATCCACCAACTGCTTTGTCTTATTTATTATTCTTTTGAATCTTACATTCATCCACTCTTATGCACTAAGCCATAGATCCAAGCTTCACATAGGATAGGAGATATGTGCACTGAGCACCAGATCCTCCTTCCAAACTAGGTCAAGGCACAGAGCCAACATCTATATCAAGCATATAGCCTTACTCACATACATTCCATGGCACAAAGTCGTTGAAGCTGCTTTCACTTAGCTCCACAAGCTATTGACTACTTCTACCATACATTATTACTTATTTATACTTTTACAATCCCTTACAATAAGGACTAATCATGGGTAAACCCCATGGGCCAACATCCCATAACCCATTAAAAAAACCATAGAGAACCCCTTATTGAGTCCACATAGCCTACAAAATAAGTGAGATCCACGATCTCAGCTCCGCCTGGGTGCTCCATCTTCAACTAGCATGTCGAAGTCCAAATGTGGTCCAAACTTGACCAAGGTTTCCTCAATACTTGTTCAAGGGCCAACAAGTCCGAACATTTCCAATATATGGAAGGTCAAGGATCATGGATCTCGTGACGTGACATGGAAACTTGACACCATTTTTAATTTTGAGAAACAAACCTGATGTACGTGGTTTGTAATGGTGCAACCTGCGTATACACATGTTTTCTAGTTGTTAGGGTGTGTATATGTGGAAAAACACAATTTTAAGCTCTAGGAATTGCAAAAGGGGACTTCAAGTCTGCATAGAGAAATGGAAAATTCCTTCTGAGCAAGTTTCATAGGGTGAGGAAAATATTTCTATAACATGGGTGGCCACCGATATCCACATGGATCAATCCTCCCTCCTTAGGAAGCAATGGTCTCCATTGCATTGATTTATCAAGGGAGAGGGGAAATCATTTGTTGAATCTGAATCTTGGTGAGTTTCTTTCCATGGTAGAGAATTTGTGCTTCTTTGCTTGTTGAAGATTGACACGAACCTATTGTTGGAGGGGTTTAATCTATTCAACCAACCTGTTGTATCTTGGATTGACTGGGTACAGTGTAGGTACCATTGTAGGTGAAGAAACAATATCTTATTTGTCTTCTGCAATCTTCTTTTGTTGGAAAGAAAGGTCTTGGGCCAAGGATGCAGTGGTTGCAGTGTCCTTCTGTTCACCTTTTGAACAGATTGTGAAGAGGCTAAATTTTGCAGTATGAGAGATTACCTTGAGACATTGTTTTGGTGGAACAATAATCGGAACTACCTCTGGTATTCAGTAGAGATGACCCCCCACATTAATAATGACACTACGGGGTGGAGACTCATAAATAGCATGGTTCTTCCACATATATGGTTGGCCAAAAAG
This sequence comes from Picea abies, assembly GCA_900067695.1. Lineage (NCBI taxonomy): Eukaryota > Viridiplantae > Streptophyta > Pinopsida > Pinales > Pinaceae > Picea > Picea abies. The sequence continues at coordinate 22,747 of CBVK0101356718.1, read as the reverse complement.
GAAATCACAGATATCCAGTGGGGAAAAATCACATAATACATCATCCTTGAAAGGATGGATGCCATAGGACAAGCGACATTGTTGGTTGACACAGATATATCATTCTTCGCGAAGCCACCCAATGTTTTATGGTTGTAGGTGTGGTGTTGTCGACAATCCCAACTGTTTGAGGACCTCTAATGAGATGAGGTTCTTATGGCTTCCACTATCAACAATGAAATGCAATGGGGTTCCCTTCACCCACATCTGTGAATGGAAGAGGTGATCCCCCTCTTTAGGATCTGTTGCTTCTTTTGGTTGTATTGTTGCATTTGTGACAGTAGAAGTGGGGTCTATGTTGATGATTTGTCTCTTCCAAGTATTTTCTGTTTCAGATTCTGAATTCAAGTCCAGATAGTTTCTTTGATCTCGACCACCAATGATTGTTTTGAGAGAAATTTATCAGTGTTGTGCGAGGGGATTTTTTGGAAATCGCACTATTTTCTAGTGTCATTCTTTGTCTTTCCCTTACCCTTATTTTTTTGTGGCTTGGAATGGTTTTCAAGAGTTTTTTTATTAGGGTCTTATTTATCATACTTTGGTTGCTTCATATTTGCAGATCTGAACTCTCGTTTGTTCTGGTGCTTAAATTTATTCTTGATATTGACAACATATCGATACACAACTCCTAGCAATGAGATGTACAGAGACTCCATTTTTTTGGATGTATCTGTGTACAACCCCACGGTACTTCAGAACCAAATGTTTCTCGTAGTATTTGATACCCATCTTGGTGTGCAAGGTATGGAAGGTATTGGGGAAATCCAACAATACCTGGCCCCCCTCTTCTTGCAGTGTGGTCTATCTTATGTATTGGTCATCATAGTTTCTAGCAGGGTGATATTTTTCCTTGACCGCATCCACAAAAAACTCCTAGGTGGGATCGACCCCATAGATTCTAGACTCCTATGTAGGAACCGAAAAACTGTTAAAAATAGTAAGTTGCTAGAAGATTGTTTTGAGCCAATTGGAATAGGTTGGTGGCCACTGATATCCACCTAGATCACATAGAAGTTTGTATCTATATATGAAAATATAAATAACATTAACCTCATTCTCGTCATGTGGCAAGATGAGCCACTGTCCAAAAGCCATGTTTCAATGTCTTCATACACTATACTACCAAGACAAGCCATCAGAGAGAATTTTTTCTCAAACTTCTTAGCAAAATGTTCAACCTCAAGTGATATTGTTACCTATCTCTTTGTAGTTTCCTTCGTAATTTCCTTGAACCACTTCAGACAAAGTTGTGGATGAAGTTTCCAACACTTCTCCAACAGGTGTCCACTCATATTGCAATGAGTGCAATAATTCTTTCCCATTCTCTTGGAAAATGATCCCTTCTTCCCATGTGGACTTGGAAGGTATTCTTCATGTCTTACCTCATTTTCTATGGACATGATTAGATTTCTATTCAAATATTTTCTCTTTCAACATTGGTCCACACAATGGTTAGGGTGATCGACAAAAAGTGCGTCATTATTCTTCTTATAATCAAATAAATATGTTAAGTCATCATTACCTTTATACCTTTCATGGTTGTCTTTAATGCAGACTTGTCAAGGATAACTTGAATTATCTCTTCCTTTGAAATCCTTGCCTCTCTTTGGAGATGACTTGCAATCATTGTCACCTTCATGGTGTGATGCACCACCGACTTATGAGCGTTCTTTCTGGAATGACTTAGACTCATCAGTTGAAGAATGTATTTCCTCCATTGTTTTGGAGCATTCTCCAACTTCCTCTTTACTATAACCCAATCATACATAACGAGTTCGTTCTACCACTTATATGGGATTACTATACCTTATCCATTAACTCCAAGGCCTTTTCCTTCATATCCCATTTTCATTAGCAATTTCAACCCAAAACCTTTAGTGTGCCTTTCAAATGCACCAAAAGAATCATATTCATAGGAAGAATGTGAAATTGAATAATTATTTCTATTGTATACCTCAGAAATAGTTTATGAATCTAGTGTGAAGGAATATTTCTTTAATCCTTCATACTCTGAAACTTTATCAAAGCCTCTTATGTGGCTTGTAACTGAAGTTGCAACTTTTTCTTCTCATCTTCCAATATCTGCAACAATGTTCTCAACTCAACATTCTCTTCCTGAATACTCTGGTTGATCTCTTCGAGCTCTTGAAGCCATTCTCACTTTGATGCTTTTCCCATGGTTTCCCTTTTACAACCAAGATCTGTACTTCCAAACTGGAAGTATTCAAGTGTGCCTTCACCATGCTTGAATTCAATCGCAAATACTTTTAAGACTTGCTTTGATACCACTTGATCTAAAAAACACTTAGATGTCAATTTAACTCATAAGAATATATTAACATCCAACCTGATTCGGGAATTATGGTTGTTACTAACTATTTTCATCTATCATGTTAATCCATTTACTTAGCCAAACTTCATTAATTTGCACAATTAAATTTTGAAATTAAAATGTTCAAATGAAGTGAAGTAAGAACTACAACAAGTAAAATGGCACATTACGCAATTTGTTAACAAAGTTCACCAAATATTTTGGCTATGTCTTTGGGATCGCTTAATCCACGAACCTCTTCATTAAGTATTCTTTACAAAGACTTCATTCTCCCAACCTGGGACTGGTCTACAAAGGCATAAGGATTTCACATAAATTGGATTTCCTCCTTCTCCAAGAGATCTCACAACATGTGGCTCATTTTCCCATCCTAATACTTACAAGACTCTCTCATTAAGGACCTTCTAATCTACTATAGAAAACTCAAGTGTGAATTTCAATATCATTTTCTCCTTAGAAAACTAAAACTTTTGACTGCAAACACTCTATAGTTCCATAGATTCTCAATGGCACTACATTGCATATTGATCGATCCTGGGAAGAACTTTTTGTTCTGCTATACAACCTCAAGTGTAACTGTCACCATCAGCTCCACCTTGGAAAAATTAGACTTTTGACTATAAACACCCGATGACTCCCATAGATTCCCAATGGCACTGAATTACAACACACACAAAATACCACATTTGTAAGCAAATTCCTTGCCTACTCTCTCTCAACGAGATTACAAAGACTCTCTACAAAAGTCTCTCAAGGCTCTCCAAGAAATCCTCTCAAAAAACTCTTCAAAAAGATTCATCAAAAATCTATATCATAAAAGAACCCATCTCATTGTTCTAGCCACAAGACTCCCTTGTACAATAGAACTCGGCTTAGATTTCTTGGCAACATAGTCATGTGTGGTGCAATGGAAAATGGGTTGAGCTTATACAGTAGAGGTTGGGGAGTTGAACCCCACCCGACCCGTTGTATTCTCATATGGGGAAATTATCCAAAACTTAAATATATATTCCGACGATCTTTACCAATGTGCATTATGTGGCTCATTGGTTGGAACGTTGGGCCATCGGCCTAGAGGTCGCAGGGTTGACCCCTTTCAATGCCCATATTTAGCATATAGTTATAACTTTTTATCTTTAAATAGTATATTCATGCTAACCATCATGAAATTCGTTCGTTTCCTATTGGTTAACTTGTTGGGATTGTTGTGTATAGGTCGGGGGTTCAATCCACCTGCCCGATTGTTTTAGAGTTGACAAGGCCCTTTTGGCCAAATTGGGAGTGCCACGTGGAACCTTCTAATTCAACCACTTGGATGCACAGTCGACACACAGTCAGTTTCCATGTCAGTTCACATTCACATGCTACATCAGAACATATTCAGTGCCACATCGACCTATTATATCAGTCATCATATGCCCATTCAACCTATCACATCATCCTACCATACTACCACGTCAACCTATCGTACTGCCACATCAAATGTTCATATTGTGCCACATCATTATTTGTATAGTTCCATGTCAGCATATGTATAGTCCATGTCATCATCCATATAGTATATGTGTCACATCCATACAATGGCACATCAACATCTGTACTACCACATGTCAACCTTCCAGTGATGCAATGTGGCAACCCTATCATCATTTTTCGTGTTTGGCCAAAACTTCAGAAGGCCATATCTTCCTCATACGTCAATTGTTTGAGTCTGTTCAAGTTGCGTTGGAAATATCTCATCAATCTATACGTAATGGAGTCATTTTCATTAGCATTTGAGACTATCATTTTTTTAGCATTCTTAGATCCACCAAGATTACACCTCCCCACTGGAAGAACTTTTGGACCTCCAAAAGTCTGGATTACTCGAAAACTAAGGCTCAAATTCTTCACTTTTCTAGCCTCTATCCACTTTGTTGATATGCACTTCAAACTGATCTCCATCTTGGAACTGATCATTCTGGTGCTTGTCATGCCTTGCCCATCTTGGCTTGGCCCTCCTTTAAGTGTCCTTGTATTACTTGATGTATTTATTGGAGTCTTTGAATGAACCTCTTGTGCATCTCCTTTACTCTCTTTCCTGAAAGAAAAATCCAAACATGTTTCCAAAATAAACTATGTTGTTTGAATTGATTATCACAAGGCATTAATGCATACATCTTACATGGACATGGCATTAAATAGCATCCATTTCTACTTATTTCACTCTTTTAATAAGTACTCTACCTCTGTACTTCATACAAAGAAGATTATTTCTTTCCTACTTTACAACAATGCAAAAATGATTTGGAGGTGCTACATATGCATGCTAAACTTGGCTATTCAAAAATGATAACCATGAATGTTCCACTTTAGGTTGATTCCCCTTAATGGAATATTCCCTGGATAGGTGGGCTTCTTCATGGGCTTCTTCTTCTTATGGTACTAGAATAAGCCTCACAACTGCATGTCTTTGATACTGACACTGAATCTGAATCCAAGATCCTAGGGGATCCAATCTTGGTATTTCCTAGCAACGTGTATAACCTCTCATATATGACACCATGCACTAATGGTGTGTCCTATGTAGCTATCCCTAGATATATGAGCACATGTCCATGTTGGAATAAAACTTCATATCCATCATCCTCCAAAGATGATACTAAGAATAAATTTACCTTTAGCTCTAGAACAAACAAAAACTTTTCCATCTCCAAAGATCCTCCCGACTCTAGTTGGAATCTCACAAATCCAACCCCCTTCACTACATGTCAGGTATTAGTCCCACAACATACATAGCGATTCAGATTATTTTTGGCATGAAATGAGAGCAGAGATATATTAAATAAATGTACAAAGATATATCATATATCCAATAATATAGAAGAGATATAACCATAAACACAGAGATACAGTAATACACAATTTCTATTAATGAGCGAAATGTACAAAATTGTAGAAACACAGAGTGAAAGACTCACTAGATTGGTGGAAGCTTATCTCTGAGAAGAGATGTGATGGCTACACTCATTCTCAAGAAGATGATTGTTAAAATGAGGCTCCAAAGGCATTTTTAACATAAATAAAATCCAAAACCCTAACCCCAGAAGATGAAAAGCCAATAGTTTTGTGGACCCCATTTTGGGTAGTTTGGTGTATCAACTTCCCGGGGGAATAACTTTGGCATAATTATAGACTTTAGCTATCATTGAGTTTCTTGATCATGAAAAAACTTCATTTATGCCCTCAAAATGGCCTCGAAAGTTTAGGAACTAAAAAGTTGCTAAAATAGTAAGTTGTTAAAAGATTGTTTTGATCTAGTTGGAATAGATGGGTGGCCACCAATATCCACATGGATCAATCCTCCCTCCTCAGGAGGCAATGGTCTCCATTGCGTTGAGTTCCGAGGGGAGAGGGGAAAGTGTTTTTTGAATGTGAATCTTGGTGAGTTGCTTGCCATGCTAGAGAATTTGTGCTTATTTGCTTATTTAAGACTGTCACAAACCTATTTCTGATGAGGTTGAATCTTTTAAACCAAACTATTGTATCTTGTCTTGATTGGGAAGAGTGTAGGAACCATTTTAGGTGAAGAAACAATATCTTCTTTCTCTTCCGCAATCTTCTTTTGTTGGAAAGAAAGGTCTTGGTCCAAGGATGCAGTGGTTGTAGTTTCCTTTTGTTCACCTTTTCAAGAGATTGTGAAGAGGCTGAATTTTTAAGTATGAGATATTACCTTGAGACACTGTTTTGGTGGAACAATAATCGGAACTACCTTTGGTATTATGTAGAGATAACCCCCCACAATAACAATAACACTACAAGGTCAACACTCATAAATAGCATGGCGCTTCCACATATATGACTGGCCCAAAAGAACATCAAATATGTCAAGTTGGGAAAAATCACATAATACCTCATCCTTGAAGGGATGGATGCAATAGGACAGAAGACATTGTTGGATGACATGAATATCTCGCCCATGGTGAAGCCACCTGATGTTGTATGGTTGTAGGTGTGGTGTTGTCGACAATCCCAATTGTTTGAGGACCTCTGTTGAGATGAGGTTCTTTTGGCTTCCACTATCAACAACAAAATGCAACAAGGTCCCCTTCACCCACATCTGTGAATGAAAGAGGTGACCCCCCTCTTCAGGATATGTTGGTTCTTCTAGTTGAATTGTTGTAGTCGTGACAATAATAGTGGGGTCTACATCGATGATCTATCTATTCCCAGTATTTTATGATTCGAATTCTGAATTTGGGTTCGGATATTTTTGTTTGAGCTCGAACACCAATGAATTTTTTGAGAGACATTCATCGGTGTTGTGCCAGGGGATTTTGTGGAAATCACACCATTTCCAATGTCATTGTTTGTCTTTCCCTTACCCTTATTTTCCTATGTCTTGGACTGGTTTTCGGTAGGCTGTTTATTATGGTCACCTTTTTCATACTTTGGTTGTTATAGACTTGCAGATTATAACTCCTATTTTTTCTAGTGATTAAATTTCTTCTTGATCTTGACAACATATCGATAAGAAGTTCCCATTGATGAGATGTACAAAAAATCCATTTCAGTTTGGATGTATATGTGTAGAGCCCCATGGTATTTCAGAATTAAATGTTGCTCGGAGTCTTTGATACCTATATTGGTGCACAAGGTATGGAAGGTATTGGTGAACTTCGGCACTTCTTGGCCCCTCTCTTGTTGCAATGTGGTCTATCTCATGTACTATTCGTCATAGTTTCCAATAGGGTAATATTGTTCCTTGACCACATCCACAAAAAAATCCCAGGTGGGATCAACCCCATAGATTCCAGACTCCTCTATAGAACTTTTCACCCAGTAAGTTTCCCAAAAATATTTTACATGGGTGAGAGCCTTAAGGATTGTGAAGGTGATCTTTTCCTTGTTAGAGAAATTATGAATAGAGAAATAACCTTCTAGTATATTTAACCATTTTTCTAGGGCATATGCATCTATCTGTCCTTCAAATATGGGAATATCAAAATTAAATTGTACCTTGAAAGGAGAGGTGCCTCTAAAGTGGTCATTTGATGAAGACATGCATGTTTTTGTCAGTAGGATTTGAAGGACGTGGGAAAAATTCTCCATAATTTTGTCCCTCTATCGCGTGAGAGCTTGCTCAACCAAAATATTAATAGAATATTCTCCTCCATCATTTTTATTTTCTTCCTCGCTGGAGGGTTTATTGGGAGTGCGAGAGTGATTTTAATCAAGAGAGACAAGCTCAAGACCTAACTTTCTATACTCGGATCTCGTCGGGGACATGCATTGAAAAAATGATCAAGAGAAACCTGCTCTGATACCACTGATCCAGATTATTTTCAGCACAAAATGAGATAGAAGATATAATAAATAAATGTACAGAGATATATTAGATATCCAATAATATAGCAGATATTTATCAGAGATATAACTATAAACATAGAGATACAATAATACACAATTTCTATTAATGAGTGAAATGTACAAAATTGTAGAAATGCATAGTGAAAGACTTGCTAGAATGGTGGAAACTTATCTTTGAGAAGAGATGTGATGGATATGCTCATTCGCAAGAAGATGATTGTTACAATTAGGCTCCAAATGCCTTTTTAACATAAATAAAATCCAAAACCCTAACCCCAAAAGATGAAAAGCCAACAGTTTTGTGGACCTTGTTTTGGGTAGTTTGGTGTATCACTTCCTCGGGGTGTAACTTTGGAATACGATCTCCATTTGGGGCGCACGATAGCTCGTTGGAAATATATCGATGAGGAGATTCATTTTTGGGGCTCAATAAAAGATTCCAACTATAATTAGGGTGCTCAATAGTGAAAAAACTTCATTTAGGCCCTCAAAATGGCGTCGGGAGTTTAGGAACCAAAAAACTGCTAAAAATACTAAGTTTCTAGAAGATTTTTTTGAGCCAGTTGGAATAGGTGGGTGGACATCAATATCCACCTGGATCACATAAAAGTATGTATTTATCTATGAAAATATAATGAACATTGACCTCATTCTCGTCATGTGGTGAGATGAGCCACTGTCCAAAAACCATTCTTCAATGTCCTCATACACTATACTACCAAGACAAGCCATCAGAGATAATTTCTTCTCAAACTTCTCAGCAAAATTATCAACCTCAAGTGATATTTTTACATGTCTCTTTGTAGGTGCCTTCACAATTTCCTTGAACCACTTCAGACAAAGTTGTGGATGAAGTTTCCAACACTTCTCCATTAGGTGTCCACTCATATTGTGATGAGTGCAATAATTATATCCCATGCTCTTGGAAAATGATACCTTCTTTCCATGTGAACTTGGAATGTATTATCCATGTCTTTCCTCCTTTTTGATGGACATGATTATATTTTTGTTCAAAGATTTCATATTTCGACACTTCTCAACACAATGGTTAGGTGATCGACAAAAAGTGAAATGTTACATATTCCACAAGGTTTGAATTGCATCATTATTCTTCTTATAATCAAAAAAAGATATTAAGGCATAATTACCTTTATACCTTTCATGGTTGTCTTTAGTGTAGACTTGACAAGGAGAACTTGACTTATCTCTTCCTTAGAAATGCTCACCTCTCTTTGGAGATGACTTTCAATCATTGTTACCTTCATGGTGTGATGCACCACCAACTTGTGAGCATTCTTTCTGGATTGAATTAGACTCATCAGTTGAAGAATTTATTGCCTCCATTGTTTTGGAGAATTCTCCAACTTCCTCTTTACCATAACCCAATCTTGCATAACGAGGTTGTTCTACCACTTCTATGGTATTACTATACCTTGGCCATTAACTCAAAGGCTTTTTCCTTCATATGCCATTTTCATTAGCAATTTCAACCCAACACCTTTAGTGTGCCTTTCAAATGCACCAAAAGAATCATATTGATGGGAAGAATGTGAAATTGAATAATTACTTCTATTGTATACCTCAAAAACAGTTTATGAATCTGGTGTGAAGGATGATTTCTTTAATCCTTCCATACTCTGAAACTTTACCAAAGCCTCTTTTGTGGTTTGTAACTGAAGTTGCAACTTTTTCTTCTCATCTTCAAATATGTGCAGCAATGTTCTCAACTCAGCGTTCTCTGCCTGAATACTCTGGTTGATCTCTTCAATCTCTTGAATCCATTCTCACTTTGATGCTTTTCCCATGGTTGTCCTTTTACAACCAAGATCTGCACTTTCAAACTAGAAGTATTCAAGTGTGCCTTCACCATGCTTGAACTCAATCACAAATACTTTTCAGACCTGCTCTGATACCACTTGATCTAAAAAATCCTTAGATGCCAATTTAACTCATAAGAATATATTAACATCCAACCTGATTCGAGAATTATGGTTGTTACTAACTATTTGCATCTATCATGTTAATCCATTTACTTAACCAAACTTCATTATTTTTTACAATTAGCTTGCGAAATTAAAATGTTGAAATGAAGTGAAGTAATAACAACAACAAGTCAAATGGCACATTATACAATTTCTTAACAAAGTTCACCAAATATTTTTGCTATGTATTCAGGCTCGCTTAATCCATGAACTGCTTCATTAATTCTTCTTTGCAAAGACTTCATTCTCCCAATCTGGGATTGTTCTACAAAGGCATAAGGATTTCACATAAAGTAGATATCCTCCTTCTCCAAGAGGTCTCACAACATGTGGCTCATTGTCCCATCCTAAGACTTACAAGGCTCTCTCAATAAGGACCTTCTAATCTACTACAAAGAAATCAAGTGTGAATGTCACTATCAGTTTTACCTCAAAAAACTAAAACTATTGACTGTAAACACTCTATAGTTCCATAGATGCTCAATGGCACTACATTACAGATTGAACCATCCTGGGAAGAACTTTTTGTTCTTCTACACAACCTCAAGTGTAGCTATCACCATCAGCTCCACCTCGAAAAAATGATACTTTTGACTATAAACACCCTATGACTCCCATAGATTCCCAATGGCACTGAATTACAGCATACAAAAAGACCACATTTGTTAGCAAATTAATTTCTTACTCTCTCTCAATGAGATTACAAAGACTCTCTACAAAATTCCTTCAAGGATGTCCAAGAAATCCTCTCAAAAAGATTCATCAAAAAACTATAGCATAAAAGAATTTGTCTTAGAGTTCTGGCGACAAGACTCCCTTATACAATAGAACTCGAATCAGAGTTCTTTGCAATGTAGGTATGTGTGGTGCTATGGAAAAGGCATTGAGTTTATATAGTAGAGTTCAGGGGATCGAACCCCGCCCAACACGCTATATTCTCGTATGAAGAAATTATCCAAAACATAAATATATATTTCGGCAGGATATACCAATGTGCACCATGTGGCGTGTTGGTTGGAACGTTGGGTCGTCAACCCCGTATGACATCCATATTTAGCATATAGTTATAACTAATTCTCTTTAAATAGTATATTCAGGCTAACCATCATGAGATCCACATGTATTCTATTGGTTATGTCGTTGGGCTTGTTGCATAGAGGTCAGGGGTTCGATCCACCTACCCGACCATTTTGGATTTGATAAGGCCCTTTTGGCCAAATTGGGGGTGCCATGTGGCACCCTCTAATTCGGCCACTTGGATGCAAAGTCAACACATAGTCAGTTGACATGTCAGCACATAGTCACCTGCGACGTCAGCACACAGTCAACACCACGTCGACCTACCATGTTAGTCATCGTACACATAGTCATCCTACCATGTCATCATATCTTACTGCCACATGTATGTCCACATCAACCTATCGTCCTACCACGTCAATGGTCCATACCGTGCCACACCATAATTCATATAGTGCCATGTCAACATCTGTATAATCCACGTCATCATTTGTATAGTCCATGTCTCACATCCTTACAGTGCCACATTAGCATCTGTATTGCCATGTGTCCATCTGTACTACCACATTTCATCCTTCCAGTGATGCCACATGGAAACCTTGTCATCATTTTCCATGTTTGGCCAAAACTTCAGAAGGCCATATATTCCTCATACGATTTCTTTTGAGTCCATTCAAGTTGCATTGGAATGATCTCATCAAGCTCTATGCAATGGAGTCATTTTCATCAGCATTGGAGACTGTTAAATTTTTAGCATTCTTAGATCGACCTGGATTACTATAGGTGAAAAAAATTAATATAGACAACCATTAAATTATGTAGAGTTTATGGGGTGGCGGGTGTGGGAAGGGTCATCTTTGACCCAGGGGAAATATCGAGGTCAGATACACATGGATCTTAGGCATAGCCACCAATAATCAAGTCAAAGATTACACCCTCCTTCAAGGTGTCTTGTTGGCTAAGGAGAGGCAGATTCACAACTCATCATATTAGGAGACTCATTGAACACAATCAGAAGCCTTGTAAAAGGATCCATGCCAAAGGACATCCATCTGGGAAACATTGTCAATTTTTGGAACATTCTATGGGAGAATAATGGCATGGATGATTCCCAAGCCAATCTATCCAATGAGTTATTTGTGTCAATGGGAGATCTTCCCAACTCATCATCCCATATTAAATGTGAATCACATCAGACAACATGCATATTAAACAGGTGGCACACCTAGGGGAGGAGTTTGGCATTAGGCCGCCAACTCTCAATCTTTCCACACATGAGATTTCAAGGGGGGTCAACACTATATACTTCCCACACACCCTCTCCCTGGTTGATGTGGGATAATGCAGACGAAGTATAGTGAACTTGTTAGGACGGAGGGGAAGCAACTTATGCAGGATGCAGGGGATGAGATGGTTGCATCGTTAAAGGGATCGTTCATCCTGGTTCATCACCTAATCAACATAATGGTGTATCGTGGTTTGAAGTTTAGGTGTGATAGCCTTCTTTTCTTTCCCATGAGCAGTTCTCTCGTCATGAATTTGAATGTTTGGTTCATTAGCTCCTTAGTGCCAAGGAAGAATTCAGGTCTAAAAGATTTATTTGTTAGATGAATTCCACTATAAATTCATGGGTGTTAGTTGGGTATGGGGGATTGAGGTTGTTCGCTAGGGGGTGCATCCCAGGGTGTTTTACTCTTACCTTTGGGTGCATCGGTTCTCCTCTGGGATTCCAACATCTGCATATATCTAGAAAATTGGACACTGGTTTCATTCTTCTTGTCGTCCCTTCAAGTAATTTTGGATCCTGTCCATGACAAAGGTTCACTACTAAAAAGGAAACATCGTTGAAGTATCTTGGTCATCCCAGTTGGTGGTATTGGAGACTTAGTTCGAGGTTTCTCCTCCAGTTCAAGGCCCCATGTCTTGGTGGTTCAATCAATTTCTGTCTTTTGCTATGTAGTCTCCCCCATTGGACAAGGAAAATCCCAATTTAGAAAATATGGAAGACCAATGGCACTCCTTACAACAACTTCAAATTGCAGGTAACATATATACTGGAAATTATCATTCAACACAGAACGACCATGAAACAACAACATGATGAAGTAGATGCAATTTATTCCCAAGTGGAAGATTTGCAGGCCCAATGTGCATCGACACCTTTGTTAATAGAAACAGTCTCAACAGTCAATGGCTCCCCCCCTTTCAATATAAAGTCCACTCTCGGACCTGAACCTTCCAACTCGTGACATGAGAAAAGAAGAGATGGATCCTCTTACTCAATCCAAGCCTGGCACTTGATGTTTTTTAAAACATTTAACATTTTTGGCATCTTTTTCGGAGTATACACAGTCAAATTTTATAATGTAAATACTCCTAGTGGAGAACAAACTTATTTTAGGATAGATAAGATTAGTTCAATGTTGGATAAGCAGTTTTTTACCTCAACATTGGGCACATTTTGAACACTTTGTAATCCTTTGTGTGCTTCGACCACACCCCTTTTTTATTAATATAAAATCCACCATTTATTGTTTTTAAAAAAATTACACAGAGTTTGGAATACTTATCTTGCTTTTGGTAGGGAAATAAAAAGTTTTATAAGGTACCTTCTATGAACATGCTCTTAACCATTCAAAATATTGGGTGATAACTTTCGAGTAGCATGATTTAATAAACATCATATAAAATTAGAATTCGATGGGATTGAATGTCTTTCCCTTTAGGAGTTGGAAAAGTGTGGCTTTCTTTTGTGTACATTTTGGGATTGGAATTTAATTTATCTCCTTCTCAGATGCATTTCATGCTACATTGCTTTGCAAGGGTAAGCGAGAGATGCGTAGGTTAGATGTCCAAGTTTGTCTAGTCTGTAGAGAGGGAGTCCTTGTGGTTAAAAAATAACTACTTGCAAAATAATGTGGTAGACATTCCAAATTTGCATGGTACGTAATACTTACCAATAAAATAATAAAAAACATAAGATGCTTAGAAATCGATGGAATAAGTTGGAAAATAATGAATTGGACTATGGTTCACACTTACCTCTGCATAGTTTCACTCCTTTTGAAAGAGCAATCATTACAATTTTGGATGGTGAATAATCCCTACCATATATGCACATACATGCTTTGGTGTATTTACAGTTTTTTTCCATAAACATATAGAATGGAATGGAACCTTTTTCACCTAAACAAAAAAGTATGAACACATTGAAATTAAGCTTTAAATTCAATCCATCCACTTATTAAATTAATTATGTATTTATTATTTATTAAATTACGTATTTACTTGCCCTTATAAATATGTTTGAATAGTTTGTTTTTTATATTTTTTTAATATCTTTCCTTTAGACAATATACTTAGACCTTTGTGTGAGTGTTTTTCTTAACCTTACTTATGTTATAATGACTACAAGTGCAAGTGTGAACAAAGTGTTTGATTTGGGAATTCATCAAACAATTTACCCAACCATTACATTATTATATATTTTTGTTATGAATAAAAGATGATTAATTAAAAAAAAATATTTTCAACTAGTCAAATATTTACTCGAAATTGTCAAAAAGAATATGATATATATAATTTAAACCATTGTGTCAATTCCTAATGTCGACAATCTGCCTTTGTCTAAAATCAAATTGAAAAAGACCAACACACTCCAATTACAGTGTTTCTGTCTAAAGATTCCAAATAACACTTCAAATTTCGTACGAAAACTTTACCTTTTTTAAAATATAATATAACTAAAATTCCTCATGATTCGTAAGGTAATTGGAATCGTGAGAACATTAGATGTGAGTAAGGTAATAATAATGTATGAATATTTTTGTCATTGTACCTAGAGATAGACATATTATCGATTCCCCTAAAGTCAATAATAATTATAGAAACTTTTTAATATTATTTAAATAATTGTTTTATATTTTTATATATTATAATAATAATAATTTAATTTAATTTTAATTGTTGTATGAGATCATTTTGTTTTTGTGCAATGATTTTTAACTGCAAAAGTATATATATTTTATTTTTTTTAGATTTGAATTTGTAATTTTTTAAGAAGAAAGACATGTTTTTATTCATTAGGTTCATTTAGTAAAAAGATATTTACAATTTCATTTTCACTTACAAATTTAAAGATTAAACAAATTATATATAAATTAATTGCTAATAAACATGACAAGATACCAACAATTTCATTTTCACTCACAAACTTAAGATAGATAATTTTGATCTTCTAGATTAGGGTTGATTACATCCTTATAATACCTTAATTTTCTTTTTTCCTCTAACTCTTTATCACACCACATTTATTCAATGTTGTTTTTATAAGTTAAGAGATTTAATTTACTATTTAAATCCTTTAAGAAAATGTCAACTTTACTTTTGTCAAAGCGCAAATTCCTTTGATTATCATAATTCTCTTCAATGACACTCCTATGCATGGAAAAGTTTAGAGTTAGGGTTAAAGGTTTATGATCAGAGTCAGGCTCATGGTCATTTAAAAGGTCAAAAGTTGCTATTGGTTGGAAATGGGGATATGAGATATCACGTAATCTACAACACTACTACCTAGCCCATGAATACAAGTCATCTGGTTGGATTTTGGTCACTTCATTACTCCATTGCAAATTATTAGGTCTTGAGAGCTACAGAGCTTGACCAACTCAGTACCAAACAAATTCTCAATTAGGTCTTGAGAGTTTTTTTTGTAGCTATTAGATAAAACAAGGTCCTCATCTAGCCATAAAGGATTATGGTTGGAATCAATACTTAAAAGAGTAGCTTGTTTAGTTGCAGTCCTAGCATTAAATTCTCCTAGCAGGAGGATATTACCTTCATTTTTCAAACTATAAATATCTTGTTCTAAATTATTATAGGGACAATTGTTATCTAGATTGTTTTTTCTATAAAAAGTAGAATTAATAGGTGCAAAATAGCAAATTGCTATATACATATTCTTAGCATTGTTGTCTGAAATTACTATCTAAATTTACTGATTGAGAGGGTCAATCTTATGAAGTTGAATGTGAGGATAAATGTTCTTTCTAATATAACAAGCTATGCCCCATATCCCCCTACAGTGGGATTTTTTATTCCATGTTGACCACAAGACAAATCCTTATATGTTAGGGACCTTAGACTCCTCATGCTCCCAAGTTTCAACTAGACAGATAATATCAATGTCACTCGGGATCCAACTTATCATAGGACCTTTGCATCATGGAAAGCCACGACAGTTCCAAAAAAAGATCCCTAGTGTCCCAAATTCCTATTTGTTATTATCCTATGTGTGTATGTGTGTGTGTGTGTGTGTGTTTATTAGCAATTAATTTTATATATAATTTATTTTATCTTTAAATTTATAAGTGAAAATAATTTGTTTTATCTTTAAGTTTTTTTCTAGTGAAAATGAAATTGTTGATATCTTGTCATGTTTATTAGCAATTAATTTTTAAAAAATAATAATAAACAATTGATTTATAAAGAGCAAACATGATACAAGTGGGATAAGGACTTGGGTGGAGAGGATACCATTTCTCCTCTCAATCATTTTGTCCAATATATTATCCTCAACTTTATTATATTTTATTGACAAAATATTGACTTTTTTGTATTTAAGTTTTAATAACTAATCCTCTAGAAACATCACAATTATTGTTTATTATATTTCATTGACAAAGTGCTCAAATAATATTTTTTTTTAAGAGTGGGCCTAATGATTAAGAACATGTGTTTCTTCTTAAGAGGTCACAGGTTCAAATCCAGAGGGGGGTAGGGTATGTATACCTTCGTAGACTTTACCAGTCAAATCGTTGGGTGGAGGGGGGTCCCTTGTCCCACAAACAAGGGGGTCTCATACACCAATTTGATGTGTTGGCTTGGCCGTGACCTTAAAAATAGATTATTATTATTATTATAATAAGAAATATGTTTTTTATTTATTAAATTCACTCAAATTCTATAAATAAATAAATGATTTATTAATGAAAAATGCATTATCATATGAGTGGATTTAATAGTTAAAAATATATATTTTTTCCAAAAAACCATTAAAAATCAAATCCAAAAAAAATAAAAATATGTACATAATATGTTTAATCTAATCTTATTTATCATAAACATCTCTTATTTATTAATTATTTATTAAAAATTGAATTGCATGTCATCATCAAACTTACACTTCAATATTTTTTTGTTTCAATTGTTATTATTGAGTTAAGATAACTATATTCTTACATGTTGAGTGAAGAAGCGAGACAACCACATATACAATATATAAAAATTATATTTAAGATCACATGAAAAGTTGAAACAAAAGATTTAATATTTAAAAATTGTAGTTAAGATAAGTAGAAAAGTTGAAAAGAAAAATATAATTTTTTTTATTTAAAAAAAAAATAATATTTTTTGAAAATCAAAATGATCATGAATATCTAATCATAAGTTAAGTAAATATCTAATGAAATTTAATATAAAAATCGATTACTAAAATTATGGAAAAAACATTCATTATATCGTTTATGGTACAAAAATCTTGAATTTAAAGATTGATAATAGCAATTTTATTTTTCAAAGTGAAACCATATACATTATAAAGCATAATAAGTAAATGACTTAAGATTCCAAGTGAAGTTAATTTGGAATTATTGCCGTTACAAACTTTTTCATTGTAATATTAGTAATTTTTTTTATGTCATACAGTTACTAGTCAAATAGTTGATTTATTTTATAATTCAATTTAGTGTGGATATAGGGTTATATTTTAGATATTTTTAATGGTCATGATATAAAGGAAGAAGAAGGCTAACCATTTTATGATTTACAATTTTTTTTTAGTTTGTCATCATCTAAATTTAGCTATACAATTTTTATTGAAATTATAATTTTGAATTATGAAACTGTGTTTTTAATGCTCAAATTAATTCAATATCCTTGAATATTCCTACTACACTTGGAGTGTGCAATGTTCATATTTGATATATGTGATTCCATTGATCCAAAATTATTCCTATAAAATTTTATGTCAAAAATGTTAATTTCACCTCCTATTATTTTGAATTACCAAAAATAACAATTTAATCATGTATTAGACTACTACCAAAATAAATAATAACACTTATTCATTATCCACAAAGTTTTTTTTGTTTTTTTATCTTTGTTTTTTGTTTTCTTGTTTTTTGTTTTTTGATCAAGGATCTCAATGAACTACATCTTCCCAGATAGAGATAACATCACCATCCAAGAATTCCTTCTAAATCAAGAGAATCTCTGGCAAGTCAAGAGCTTCTTTGGAAAGTCTATCTGTTGTTGAGTTTATTTCACAGAAAATATGTTAAAAATTAATAGAGGCAATTGTGGAAGAAATAATATTTAACCTTTGTCCCAAGACCCATAAATCGGTGTTAACTATGAAATATTTCTTGGCCATCCAATCAATAGTGATCTAGGTGGATATTGGCAGTCACCCACCTATTCCAAATTCCAATTGGTTCATCTTAACAGTCTTCAGTTCAACACGTTTCTCTGTAATAGGGACATTTCATTTTAATTGTGGATTCTGCAATTATAGGGATTTCCTGAAGCCCTACACAACATCTCGATGGATATTGGTGGTCACCCACCTATTCCAACTAGCTTATTTTGGAAGTTTTCATGTCAGTCCATCTTTATGTACTTCCAGGGCTGTTTTGGGGCTCTAAACAGTGTTTTCTTGGCTTGCCACAGTCAAATTGTAGAAAGATTCAGAGTTTGATGGCATAATGTGTAGTCCTCGAAAATACCTTTCCAAGGGGATATCACACGCCTAAAACGGAGATCGTATGCAAAAGTTATGACCCCGTGAAGTT
Organism: Picea abies; assembly: GCA_900067695.1. Classification (NCBI taxonomy): domain Eukaryota; kingdom Viridiplantae; phylum Streptophyta; class Pinopsida; order Pinales; family Pinaceae; genus Picea; species Picea abies. Next base: position 4,178 of record CBVK0101356718.1, on the reverse strand, counting down.
AATGTACGTGAGAGATATCACACGCCTAAAACGGAGATCGTATGCAAAAGTTATGACCCCGTGAAGTTAATGTACTAACTTACCCCAACGGGGCTCACATGACTTTTGATGATTCATCTCCTAGTGTTAGGTTTTTGGATGTCTAGGGTTTTGGCATTCATTTTTATCATAAAAAGGCCTTCACAACCTCATTGTAATCATCTTCTTTTGAATGAGCATAGTCGTCACATCTCTTCTCAAAGATAAAACTGCCACCATTCTAATGAGTCTTGCACTCTGTATTTTTACAATCTTTGTACATTTCTTTCATTAATAGAAATCATGTATTGTTGTATTTCTCTGTTTATGGAAATATTTATGTAATATCTTTGCTTTCATTTCATTCCAAAAATAATCTGGATCAGTGGTATCAGAGCAAGCTTCTCTTAATCATTTGTTAGTTCATTTCCCCGATGAGGTCTAAGTATAGAAAGTTGGGTCTCGAGCTTATCTCTCTTGAGGACAATCGCTCTCGCACACCAATATCTTTGCTTTCATTTCATTCCAAAAATAATCTGGATCAGTGGTATCAGAGCAAGCTTCTCTTAATCATTTGTTAGTTCATTTCCCCGATGAGGTCTAAGTATAGAAAGTTGGGTCTCGAGCTTATCTCTCTTGAGGACAATCGCTCTCACATGCCCAAGAAACCCTCTATGCCAACAAAAAATAAAAATGGTGGAGCAAAATATTCTATTAACTTGTTGCTTGAGAAATATTTCGTGCGATAGAGGGACGAAATGATGGAGAGTTGTGCCCACATCTTTCAATGCCCGCTGATAGCAACAGGTGCATCTTCATCAAGCAACCACTTTGGAGGAACCTCAACAGGTGCATCTTCATCAAGCAACCACTTTGGAGGAACCTCTCCCTTCAAGGTACAAGTTAATTTTTATATTCACGTATTTGAAGGTTAGATAGATGCAAATGACTTAGAAAAATGGTTAAATCTGCTAGAAGGTTATTTCTCTGTTCACAATTTTTTTGACAAGGAAAATATCACCTTCAATCTCCTCAAGGATATCCCCCATGTCAAACATTGTTGGGAAACTTACTAGGAGAAAAGTTCCACAGAGGAATCTAGAATATATGGGGCCAAGGCCACTTGGGATTTTTTTGTGGATGCGGTCAAGGAACAATACTACCTTGTTGATAACTATGCAGACCAGTACATAAGATGGACCACACTGCAACAAGAGAAGAGCCAAACAGTGTTAGAGTTCACAAATACTTTCCATACCTTGCACACCAAGCTAGGTATCAAAGACTCTGAGCAATATCTAGTTCTGAAATACTATGGGGCTCTGCATAGGTACATCCAAACTGAACTAGATTTCCTAAACATCTCATCATTGGGAGTTGCCTATTGATATGTTGTCAAAATCGAGCATAAATTTAGGTACCAGAACAAATGGGAGTTCAGGTCTGCAAATCCGCAACAACTAAAGCATGGTAAAGATGACCCTAACCAACAGCCTCCCAACAACCAGTCCAAGACACAGGAAAAGAAGGGTAAAAGAAAGATGAAGAATGAAACTAGGAAGTGGTGCGACTTCCACAAAATCCACCGACACAACACCGATGAATGTCGCTCAAAATAGTCATTGGTGGTCGAGCTCAAAGACAAGGAGCCGAACCCTAATTCGGAATCTGATCCAAAAAATATTGAAAACAGGAATATCATCGATGTAGACCCCACTTCTACTGTCATGACTGCAACAATTCAACCAGAAGAACCAATAGATCCTGAAGAGGGGGAGCATCTCTTCCATTCACAAAAGAAGAACCAATAGATCCTGAAGAGGGGGAGCATCTCTTCCATTCACAAATGTGGGTGAAGGGGACCCTGTTGCATTTCATTGTTGATAGTGGCAGCTAGAAGAACCTCATCTTAGCTAAGGTCATCAAACAATTGGGGTTGTCAAAAACACCACACCCATAACCATACAACATCAGGTGAATTCACTAGGGATGAGATCTCCATGTCAGTTAGTAGTGTCACCTATCCTATGACATCCAACCCTTCAAGTATGAGGTAGTGTGTGATGTTTTCCCTCTTCATGTATGTGATGTTGTTTTGGGCCAACCATATATGTGGAAACGTCATGTCGTTTATGAGTCTCGACCTCGTAGTGTCATTATTACTCTGGGGGGTCAGTACTACAGGATAACAGAGGTAGTTATGTTGGCCCTTGACCAAGTTTTGAGGATCCTTGGTCATTTTTGACCTATTTTGGGACTTCGAAAGGCTGTCGAAGGTGAAGCGCAATTCGAAGCAGAGATCGCAGGATCTCCACCCCTTTTTAGGGATTTTTGGGTTTTGGGCTTATGTAACAGGTATGGGAATGTCGGGCCATGGGTTTACCCATGTTTAGGCCCATTTTATAATGTATAAGTAGAAAGCTAGGTGATGTAAGTAAGGGGGTGAAGCGCAAGTGTGTGAAGCTAAGTGCTAAGTGCAAGTAATAGTTTTACATGATTTGTGCATGCTATGTGAGACTTGCAAGGCTAAGTGCAAGCGACTGTAAGAGATTGAGAAAAGGATTTGTGATGTAACCTAGCTCGAGGAAGGGGGATTTGGAGAGGTGTGCACAAATCTCCTGTTCTATGCAGAGTAGGACTTTGTGGCTCTGTGCATGTAAGAAGATTGAAAAAATATAATAAATAAGACAAAGAGTTGGTGGACGTAGCCCCAGGCTGGGGGTGAACCACATATATCCTGTGTTTCTATGCTTTGTGTGATGTATTGATGTGTTATGTGTTTACTTGCTTAGTGATTAGATGTAAGATGAATGATAGATAGATCTGCGATGCTTTGTGCTTAATAATCTTGATGAATTCTAGATCTAACCTATGTGAATGTGCTTAGTACTTGAATATACTAGATCTGATCTAACCTATGTGAATGTGCTTAGTACTTGAATATACTAGATCTAGGTAAATACTGCGAGGATCTGTGTTAGGGTTTTATCTGTGAAGTAGATACTAGTTAAATACTGATGAACTGTAACTACTAATTTCTTTGATAGAATATTGTATTCACAGATCTGCGTCCCAGCTAAGGTTGCAAACACTGGATTCCTGCAACCAGCCCTGCCTCTACCTAAGGTGAGACTTCATCTGCTTCTCAGGTGTTGCCGAAAGGGTCGGTAGTTAGGGTTTTGTTGGTCAGTAGTTAGGGTTTTGTTGAACCCTGGGTCTGCCCCTGTGCCAGCAAATGGTTCCATTGCTGGGACTTGAAACTGTGATTGTTGGGAACTTAAGAAAAGAGAAAGCTCCATGTGTAGATATGTTGCCCTAGTGTGCAGTATTATACTTGAATTGTAAATATTTGTGCTAAGAAGAGAAGTCAAATCTAAAGAAAAGAGGTAAGATATTGAAGCTTTATGCTATGATAAAGGTAAGAACATTGAATTTTTTTTATTGGAAAGGTACGATAAGTGGAAATGTTTGCTTCAAAAGTATCGATCTAGGTATGTTTGATAAATTTTGTCCTAGCTTAAAAACTAGGGCACACCTAGAAGAAAGAAGATTTGATATGAGTATATATGATAGAAATGATGAAAGATATGTTATCCATATGCATAGAAAGAATGTTTGGACTAACAAATGGATGCAGGATCCTAGAGAGAATTTTTTGCAGGTTAGCTACCATGATCCTAGTATGCAGTACCAGAAAGGATGGGGATCATTTAAAAGAAAGAGAGGATTAACCCTCCATTACAACTGCAGAAGACCAGGACATCTTGTTAAGGAATTCCCTGGAAAAATACCTAGCTATCTTTGTTGTAAGGCAATGGACCATGAAGTGTTGGATTGCCCTAGAATGATTGCTAAAGTTGAAAAATGAACCTGAATCAAGAAAACTCTAAGATAGATCGAGAAATGGAAGAACCCTAGAAAGAATCAGAGAAAGTATTTCTGCAAATAAATGAAACCCTGAATGACCATCGACATGTCAGCTTATTAGAGATCTTCAAGGAAAAAGAATGCATTGAAATAAGAATAGGAGACTTCGACATTGACTATGTTCTTGATGAAGAAACACAGGTGAATATCATGATAGAAAGAACTTGGGAAGCCATAGGGAACCATGCTATGATCCCTTCATTAGGAGGAATAGGACTATTCAGAGGAAAGTT